>CAUYWW010000255.1:0-110000 GCA_963576845.1 Megachile leachella | reverse complement strand
TACAGTTCTATCGATAATAACTGCATAATATGGGTAATAATGCATGTTATATTGATGATAATAAAAGTAATACGTAGATTTATTATAGTTCTAGCGATAATCACTGCATTATATGGGTAATAATGCACGTTATATTGCTAATAATAAAAGTAATAAGTATATTTATTACAGTTCTAGCGATAATAACTGCATTATATGGGTAATAATGCATGTTATATTGATAATAATAAAAGTAATAAGTATATTTATTATAGTTCTATCGATAATAGCTGCATAATAATAAAAGTAGTAACTATATTTATTATAGTTCTAGCGATTATAACTGCATAATATGGGTAATAATGCATGTTATATTGAGAATAATGAAAGTAATAAGTATAATTATTACAGTTCTAGCGATAATAACTGCATTATATGCGTAATAATGCATGTTATATTGATAATATCGGGAGTAATAAGTGTAATTATTATAGTTCTAGCGATAATAATAGTAAAATATGGCTAATAGTGCATGTTATATTGATAATAATAAAAGTAATAAGTATATTTATTACAGTTCTATCGATAATAACTGCATAATGTTGGTAATAATGCATGTTTTATTGATGATAATAAAAGTAATACGTATATTTATTATAGTTCTATCGATAATAACTGCATAATATGGGTAATAATGCATGTCATATTGATAATAATATAAGTAATAAGTATAATTATTACAGTTCTATCGATAATAACTGCATAATATTGGTAATAATGCATGTTATATTGATGATAATAAAAGTAGTACGTATATTTATTATAGTTCTAGCGATAATAACTGCATAACATGGGTAATAATGCATGTTATATTGATAATAATATAAGTAATAAGTATAATTATTACAGTTCTAGCGATAATAACTGCATAATATGGGTAATAATGCACGTTATACTGCTAATAATATAAGTAATAAGTATAATTATTACAGTTCTGGTGATAATAACTGCATTATATGGGTAATAATGCATGTTATATTGATAACATCGGGAGTAATAAGTATAATTATTATAGTTCTAGCGATAATAATAGTACAATATGGCTAATAATGCATGTTATATTGATAATATCGGGAGTAATAAGTATAATTTTTATAGTTCTAGCGGTAATAATAGTAAAATATGGCTAATAGTGCATGTTATATTGATAATAATAAAAGTAATAAGTATATTTATTATAGTTCTAGCGATTATAACTGCATAATATAAGTTATAATGCATGTTATATTGGGAATAATATAAGTAATAAGTATAATTATTACAGTTCTAGCGATAATAACTGCATTATATGGGTAATAATGCATGTTATATTGATAATAATATAAGTAGTAAGTATAATTATTAGAGTTCTAGCGATAATAACTGCATAATATGGGTAATAATGCATGTTATATTGATAATAATAATAGTAATAAGTATATTTATTATAGTTCTATCGATAATAACTGCATAATATGGGTAATAATGCATGTTATATTGATAATAATATAAGTAATAAGTATAATTATTACAGTTCTAGCGATAATAACTGCATAATATGGGTAATAATGCATGTTATATTGATGATAATAAAAGTAATACGTATATTTATTATAGTTCTAGCGATAATAACTGCATAATATGGGTAATAATGCATGTTATATTGATAATAATATAAATAATAAGTATAATTATTACAGTTCTGGCGATAATAACTGCATTATATGGGTAATAATGCACGCTATATTGCTAATAATATAAGTAATAAGTATAATTATTACAGTTCTAGCGATAATAACTGCATAATATGGGTAATAATGCATGTTATATTGATAATAATAAAAGTAATAAGTATATTTATTACAGGTCTATCGATAATAACTGCATAATGTTGGTAATAATGCATGTTTTATTGATAATAATATGTAGTAAGTATAATTATTACAGTTCTAGAGATAATAACTGCATAATATTGGTAATAATGCATGTTATATTGATGACAATAAAAGTAGTACGTATATTTATTATAGTTCTAGCGATAATAACTGCATAACATGGGTAATAATGCATGTTATATTGATAATAATATAAGTAATAAGTATAATTATTACAGTTCTAGCGATAATAACTGCATAATATGGGTAATAATGCATGTTATATTGATAATAATAAAAGTAATAAGTATATTTATTACAGTTCTATCGATAATAACTGCATAATATTGGTAATAATGCATGTTATATTGATGATAATAAAAGTAGTACGTATATTTATTATAGTTCTAGCGATAATAACTGCATAACATGGGTAATAATGCATGTTATATTGATAATAATATAAGTAATAAGTATAATTATTACAGTTCTAGCGATAATAACTGCATAATATGGGTAATAATGCATGTTATATTGATAATAATAAAAGTAATACGTATATTTATTATAGTTCTAGCGATTATAACTGCATAATATGGGTTATAATGCATGTTATATTGATAATAATAAAAGTAATAAATATAATTATTACAGTTCTGGCGATAGTAACTGCATAATATGGGCAATAATGCATGTTATATTGATAATAATAATAGTAATAAGTATATTTATTATAGTTCTATCGATAATAATAGTAAAATATGGGTAATAGTGCATGTTATATTGATAATAATATAAGTATTAAGTATAATTATTACAGTTCTAGCGATAATAACTGCATTATATGGGTCATAATGCATGTTATATTGATAATATTGGGAGTAATAAGTATAATTATTATAGTCCTAGCGATAGTAATAGTAAAATATGGCTAATAGTGCATGTTCTATTGATAATAATAAAAGTAATAAGTATATTTATTACAGTTCTATCGATAATAACTGCATAATATGGGTAATGATGCATGTTATATTGATGATAATAAAAGTAATACGTATATTTATTATAGTTCTAGCGATAATAACTGCATAATATGGGTAATAATGCATGTTATATTGATAATAATATAAATAATAAGTATAATTATTACAGTTCTGGCGATAATAACTGCATTATATGTGTAATAATGCACGCTATATTGCTAATAATATAAGTAATAAGTACAATTATTACAGTTCTATCGATAATAACTGCATAATATGGGTAATAATGCATGTTATATTGATAATAATATAAGTAATAAGTATAATTATTACAGTTGTAGCGATAATAACTGCATTATATGGGTAATAATGCATGTTATATTGATAATAATATAAGCAATAAGTATAAATATTACAGTTCTAGCGATAATAACTGCATAATATGGGTAATAATGCACGTTATACTGCTAATAATATAAGTAATAAGTATAATTATTACAGTTCTGGTGATAATAACTGCATTATATGGGTAATAATGCATGTTATATTGATAATATCGGGAGTAATAAGTATAATTATTATAGTTCTAGCGATAATAATAGTACAATATGGCTAATAATGCATGTTATATTGATAATATCGGGAGTAATAAGTATAATTTTTATAGTTCTAGCGGTAATAATAGTAAAATATGGCTAATAGTGCATGTTATATTGATAATAATAAAAGTAATAAGTATATTTATTATAGTTCTAGCGATTATAACTGCATAATATAAGTTATAATGCATGTTATATTGAGAATAATATAAGTAATAAGTATAAGTATTACAGTTCTAGCGATAATAACTGCATTATATGGGTAATAATGCATGTTATATTGATGATAATAAAAGTAGTACGTATTTTTATTATAATTCTAGCGATAATAACTGCATAATATGGGTAATAATGCATGTTATATTGATAATAATAATAGTAATAAGTATATTTATTATAGTTCTATCGATAATAACTGCATAATATGGGTAATAATGCATGTTATATTGATGATAATGAAAGCTGTAAGTATATTTATTACAGCTCTAGCGATAATAACTGCATTATATGCGTAATAATGCATGTTATATTGATAATATCGGGAGTAATAAGTATAATTATTATAGTTCTAGCGATAATAATAGTAAAATATGGGTAATAGTGCATGTTATATTGATAATAATAAAAGTAATAAGTATATTTATTACAGTTCTATCGATAATAACTGCATAATATGGGTAATAATGCATGTTATATTGATAATAATAAAAGTAATAAGTATATTTATTATAGTTCTAGCGATAATAACTGCATAACATGGGTAATAATGCATGTTATATTGATAATAATATAAGTAATAAGTATAATTATTACAGTTCTAGCGATAATAACTGCATAATATGGGTAATAATGCATGTTATATTGATAATAATAAAAGTAATAAGTATATTTATTACAGTTCTATCGATAATAACTGCATAATATTGGTAATAATGCATGTTATATTGATGATAATAAAAGTAGTACGTATATTTATTATAGTTCTAGCGATAATAACTGCATAACATGGGTAATAATGCATGTTATATTGATAATAATATAAGTAGTAAGTATAATTATTACAGTTCTAGCGATAATAACTGCATAATATGGGTAATAATGCATGTTATATTGATAATAATAAAAGTAATAAGTATATTTATTATAGTTCTAGCGATTATAACTGCATAATATAAGTTATAATGCATGTTATATTGGGAATAATATAAGTAATAAGTATAATTATTACAGTTCTAGCGATAATAACTGCATTATATGGGTAATAATGCATGTTATATTGATAATAATATAAGTAGTAAGTATAATTATTAGAGTTCTAGCGATAATAACTGCATAATATGGGTAATAATGCATGTTATATTGATAATAATAATAGTAATAAGTATATTTATTATAGTTCTATCGATAATAACTGCATAATATGGGTAATAATGCATGTTATATTGATAATAATATAAGTAATAAGTATAGTTATTACAGTTCTAGCGATAATAACTGCATAATATGGGTAATAATGCATGTTATATTGATAATAATAAAAGTAATTAGTATATTTATTACAGTTCTATCGCTAATAACTGCATAATATGGGTAATAATGCATGTTATATTGATAATAATAAAAGTAATAAGTATATTTATTACAGTTCTATCGCTAATAACTGCATAATGTTGGTAATAATGCATGTTTTATTGATGATAATAAAAGTAATACGTATATATATTATAGATCTATCGATAATAACTGCATAATATGGGTAATAATGCATGTTATATTGATAATAATATAAGTAGTAAGTATAGTTATTACAGTTCTAGAGATAATAACTGCATAATATGGGTAATGATGCATGTTATATTGATGATAATAAAAGTAATACGTATATTTATTATAGTTCTAGCGATAATAACTGCATAATATGGGTAATAATGCATATTATATTGATAATAATATAAATAATAAGTATAATTATTACAGTTCTGGCGATAATAACTGCATTATATGGGTAATAATGCACGCTATATTGCTAATAATATAAGTAGTAAGTATAATTATTACAGTTCTAGCGATAATAACTGCATAATAATGGTAATAATGCATGTTATATTGATGATACTAAAAGTAGTACGTATATTTATTATAGTTCTAGCAATAATAACTGCATAACATGGGTAATAATGCATGTTATATTGATAATAATATAAGTAATAAGTATAATTATTACAGTTCTAGCGATAATAACTGCATAATATGGGTAATAATGCATGTTATATTGATAATAATAAAAGTAATAAGTATATTTATTACAGTTCTATCGATAATAACTGCATAATGTTGGTAATAATGCATGTTTTATTGATGATAATAAAAGTAATACGTATATATATTATAGTTCTATCGATAGTAACTGCATAATATGGGTAATAATGCATGTTATATTGATAATAATATGTAGTAAGTATAATTATTACAGTTCTAGAGATAATAACTGCATAATATTGGTAATAATGCATGTTATATTGATGATAATAAAAGTAGTATGTATTTTTATTATAGTTCTAGCGATGATAACTGCATAACATGGGTAATAATGCATGGTATATTGATAATAATATAAGTAATAAGTATAATTATTACAGTTCTAGCGATAATAACTGCATAATATGGGTAATAATGCATGTTATATTGATAATAATAATAGTAATAAGTATATTTATTATAGTTCTATCGATAATAACTGCATAATATGGCTAATAATGCATGTTATATTGATGATAATGAAAGCTGTAAGTATATTTATTACAGCTCTAGCGATAATAACTGCATTATATGGGTAATAATGCATGTTATATTGATAATATCGGGAGTAATAAGTGTAATTATTATAGTTCTAGCGATAATAATAGTACAATATGGATAATAGTGCATGTTATATTGATAATAATAAAAGTAATGAGTATATTTATTACAGTTCTATCGATAATAACTGCATAATATGGGTAATAATGCATGTTATATTGATAATAATATAAGTAATAAGTATAATTATTACAGTTCTAGCGATAATAACTGCATAATATTGGTAATAATGCATGTTATATTGATGATAATAAAAGTAGTACGTATTTTTATTATAATTCTAGCGATAATAACTGCATAACATGGATAATAATGCATGTTATATTGATAATAATATAAGTAATAAGTATATTTATTATAGTTCTAGCGATTATGACTGCATAATATAAGTTATAATGCATGTTATATTGAGAATAATATAAGTAATAAGTATAATTATTACAGTTCTAGCGATAATAACTGCATTATATGGGTAATAATGCATGTTATATTGATAATAATATAAGTAGTAGGTATAATTATTAGAGTTCTAGCGATAATAACTGCATAATATGGGTAATAATGCATGTTATATTGATAATAATAATAGTAATAAGTATATTTATTATAGTTCTATCGATAATAACTGCATAATATGGGTAATAATGCATGTTATATTGATGATAAGGAAAGTTGTAAGTATATTTATTACTGTTCTAGCGATAATATCTGCATAATGTTGGTAATAATGCATGTTTTATTGATGATAATAAAAGTAATACGTATATATATTATAGTTCTATCGATAGTAACTGCATAATATGGGTAATAATGCATGTTATATTGATAATAATAAAAGTAATAAGTATATTTATTACAGTTCTATCGCTAATAACTGCATAATGTTGGTAATAATGCATGTTTTATTGATGATAATAAAAGTAATACGTATATATATTATAGATCTATCGATAATAACTGCATAATATGGGTAATAATGCATGTTATATTGATAATAATATAAGTAGTAAGTATAATTATTACAGTTCTAGAGATAATAACTGCATAATATGGGTAATGATGCATGTTATATTGATGATAATAAAAGTAATACGTATATTTATTATAGTTCTAGCGATAATAACTGCATAATATGGGTAATAATGCATGTTATATTGATAATAATATAAATAATAAGTATAATTATTACAGTTCTGGCGATAATAACTGCATTATATGGGTAATAATGCACGCTATATTGCTAATAATATAAGTAATAAGTATAATTATTACAGTTCTAGCGATAATAACTGCATAATATGGGTAAAAATGCATGTTATATTGATAATAATAAAAGTAATAAGTATATTTATTACAGTTCTATCGATAATAACTGCATAATGTTGGTAATAATGCATGTTTTATTGATGATAATAAAAGTAATACGTATATATATTATAGTTCTATCGATAGTAACTGCATAATATGGGTAATAATGCATGTTATATTGATAATAATATGTAGTAAGTATAATTATTACAGTTCTAGAGATAATAACTGCATAATATTGGTAATAATGCATGTTATATTGATGATAATAAAAGTAGTATGTATTTTTATTATAGTTCTAGCGATGATAACTGCATAACATGGGTAATAATGCATGGTATATTGATAATAATATAAGTAATAAGTATAATTATTACAGTTCTAGCGATAATAACTGCATAATATGGGTAATAATGCATGTTATATTGATAATAATATAAGTAGTAGGTATAATTATTAGAGTTCTAGCGATAATAACTGCATAATATGGGTAATAATGCATGTTATATTGATAATAATAATAGTAATAAGTATATTTATTATAGTTCTATCGATAATAACTGCATAATATGGGTAATAATGCATGTTATATTGATGATAAGGAAAGTTGTAAGTATATTTATTACTGTTCTAGCGATAATATCTGCATTATATGCGTAATAATGCATGTTATATTGATAATATCGGGAGTAATAAGTATAATTATTGCAGTTCTAGCGATAATAATAGTACAATATGGCGAATAATGCACGTTATATTGATAATATCGGGAGTAGTAAGTATAAGTATTATAGTTCTTGCGATAATAATAGTAAAATATGGCTAATAGTGCATGTTATATTGATAATAATAAAAGTAATAAGTATATTTATTACAGTTCTATCGATGATAACTGCATAATATGGGTAATAATGCATGTTATATTGATAATAATATAAGTAATAAGTATAATTATTACAGTTCTGGCGATATTAACTGCAGTATATGGGTAATAATGCATGTTATATTGATAATAATAAAAGTAATAAGTATTATTTATTATAGTTCTATTGATAATAACTGCATAATATGGGTAATAATGCATGTTATATTGATGATAATGAAAGTAGTAAGTATATTTAGTACAGTTCTATCGATAATAACTGCATAATATGGGTAATAATGCATGTTATATTGATAATAATTAAAGTAATAAGTATATTTATTATAGTTCTATGGATAATAACTGCATAATATGGGTAATAATGCATGTTATATTGATGATAATGAAAGTAGTAAGTATATGTATTACAGTTCTAGCGATAATAACTGCATTATATGGGTAATAATGCATGTTATATTGATAATATTGGGAGTTATAAGTATAATTATTATAGTCCTAGCGATAATAATAGTAAAATATGGCTAATAGTGCATGTTCTATTAATAATAATAAAAGTAATAAGTATATGTATTACAGTTCTATCGATAATAACTGCATAATATGGGTAATGATGCATGTTATATTGATGATAATAAAAGTAATACGTATATTTATTATAGTTCTAGCGATAATAACTGCATAATATGGGTAATAATGCATGTTATATTGATAATAATATAAGTAATAAGTATAATTATTACAGTTCTTGCGATAATAACTGCATAATATGGGTAATAATGCACGTTATATTGCTAACAATATAAGTAATAAGTATAATTATTACAGTTCTAGCGATAATAACTGCATTATATGGGTAATAATGCATGTTATATTGATAATATCGGGAGTAATAAGTATAATTATTATAGTTCTAGCGATAATAATAGTACACTATGCCTAATAATGCATGTTATATTGATAATATCGGGAGTAATAAGTATAATTGTTATTGTTCTAGCGATAATAATAGTAAAATATGGCTAATTGTGCATGTTATATTGATGATAATAAAAGTAATACGTATATTTATTATAGTTCTAGCGATAATAACTGCATAATATGGGTAATAATGCATGTTATATTGATAATAGTATAAGTAATAAGTATAATTATTACAGTTCTGGCGATAATAACTGCATTATATGGGTAATAATGCATGTTATATTGATAATATCGGGAGTAATAAGTATAATTATTATAGTTCTAGCGATAATAATAGTACAATATGGCTAATAATGCATGTTATATTGATAATATCGGGAGTAATAAGTATAATTGTTATAGTTCTAGCGATAATAATAGTAAAATATGGCTAATAGTGCATGTTATATTGATAATAATAAAAGTAATAAGTATATTTATTACAGTTCTATCGATAATAACTGCATAATATGGGTATTAATGCATGTTATATTGATGATAATAAAAGCAATACGTATATTTATTATAGTTCTAGCGATAATAATAGTAAAATATGGCTAATAGTGCATGTTATATTGATAATAATAAATGTAGTAACTATATTTATTATAGTTCTAGCGATTATAACTGCATAATATGGGTAATAATGCATGTTATATTGAGAATAATATAAGTAATAAGTATAATTATTACAGTTCTAGCGATAATAACTGCATTATTTGGGTAATAATGGATGTTATATTGATAATATCGGGAGTAATAAGTACAATTATTACAGTTCCAGCGATAATAATAGTACAATATGCCTAATAGTGCATGTTATATTGATAATAATAAAAGTAATAAGTATAATTATTATAGTTCTAGCGATAATAATAGTAAAATATGGCTAAGAGTGCCTGTTATATTGATAATAATAAAAGTAATAAGTATATTTATTATACTTCTATCGATAATAACTGCATAATATGGGTAATAATGCATGTTATATTGATAATAATAAAAGTAATAAGTATATTTATTATAGTTCTATGGATAATAACTGCATAATATGGGTAATAATGCATGTTATATTGATGATAATGAAAGTAGTAAGTATATTTATTACAGATCTAGCGATAATAACTGCATAATATGGGTAATAATGCATGTTATATTGATAATAATAAAAGTAATAAGTATATTTATTATAGTTCCAGCGATAATAATAGTACAATATGCCTAATAGTGCATGTTATATTGATAATAATAAAAGTAATAAGTATAATTATTATAGTTCTAGCGATAATAATAGTAAAATATGGCTAAGAGTGCCTGTTATATTGATAATAATAAAAGTAATAAGTATATTTATTATACTTCTGTCGATAATAACTGCATAATATGGGTAATAATGCATGTTATATTGGTGATAATGAAAGTAGTAAGTATATTTATTACAGATCTAGCGATAATAACTGCATAATATGGGTAATAATGCATGTTATATTGATAATAATAAAAGTAATAAGTATATTTATTATAGTTCTAGCGATTATAACTGCATAATATGGGTAATAATGCATGTTATATTGATAATAATATAAGTAACAAGTATAATTATTACAGATCCAGCGATAATAACTGCATTATATGGTTAAAAATGCATGTTATATTGATAATATTGGGAGTAATAAGTATAATTATTATAGTTCTAGCGATAATAATAGTACAATATGGCGAATAATGCACGTTATATTGATAATATCGGGAGTAATAAGTATAATTATTAAAGTTCTAGCGATAATAATAGTAAAATATGGCTAATAGTGCATGTTATATTGATAATAACAAAAGTAATAAGTATATTTATTACAGTTCTATCGATAATAACTGCATAATATGGGTAATAATGCATGTTATATTGATAATAATATAAGTAATAAGTATAATTATTACAGTTCTGGCGATAATAACTGCAGTATATGGGTAATAATGCATGTTATATTGATAATAATAAAAGTAATAAGTATATTTATTATAGTTCTATCGATAATAACTGCATAATATGGGTAATAATGCATGTTATATTGATGATAATGAAAGTAGTAAGTATATTTAGTACAGTTCTATCGATAATAACTGCATAATATGGGTAATAATGCATGTTATATTGATAATAGTAAAAGTAATAAGTATATTTATTATAGTTCTATGGATAATAACTGCATAATATGGGTAATAATGCATGTTATATTGAGAATAATATAAGTAATGAGTATAATTATTACAGTTCTAGCGATAATCACTGCATTATATGGGTAATAATGCACGTTATATTGCTAATAATATAAGTAATAAGTATAATTATTACAGTTCTGGCGATAATAACTGCATTATATGGGTAATAATGCACGTTATATTGCCAATAATATAAGTAATATGTAGGATTATTACAGTTCTAGCGATAATAACTGCATTATATGGCTACTAATGCATGTTATATTGATAATAATATAAGTAATAAGTATAATTATTACAGTTCTAGCGATAATAACTGCATAATATGGGTAATAATGCATGTTATATTGATAATAATATAAGTAATAAGTATAATTATTACAGTTCTGGCGATAATAACTGCATTATATGGGTAATAATGCATGTTATATTGATAATATCGGGAGTAATAAGTATAATTATTATAGTTCCAGCGATAATAATAGTACCATATGCCTAATAGTGCATGTTATATTGATAATAATAAAAGTAATAAGTATAATTATTATAGTTCTAGCGATAATAATAGTAAAATATGGCTAAGAGTGCCTGTTATATTGATAATAATAAAAGTAATAAGTATATTTATTATAGTTCTGTCGATAATAACTGCATAATATGGGTAACAATGCATGTTATATTGATGATAATGAAAGTAGTAAGTATATTTAGTACAGTTCTATCGATAATAACTGCATAATATGGGTAATAATGCATGTTATATTGATGATAATGAAAGTAGTAAGTATATTTATTACAGTTCTAGCGATAATAACTGCATTATATGGGTAATAATGCATGTTATATTGATAATATTGGGAGTAATAAGTATAATTATTATAGTCCTAGGATAATAATAGTAAAATATGGCTAATAGTGCATGTTCTATTGATAATAATAAAAGTAATAAGTATATGTATTACAGTTCTATCGATAATAACTGCATAATATGGGTAATCATGCATGTTATATTGATGATAATAAAAGTAATACCTATATTTATTATAGTTCTAGCGATAATAACTGCATAATACGGGTAATAATGCATGTTATATTGATAATAATATAAGTAATAAGTATAATTATTACAGTTCTGGCGATAATAACTGCATTATATGGGTAATAATGCATGTTATATTGATAATATCGGGAGTAATAAGTATAATTATTATAGTTCTAGCGATAATAATAGTACAATATGGCTAATAATGCATGTTATATTGATAGTATCGGGAGTAATAAGTATAATTGTTATAGTTCTAGCGGTAATAATAGTAAAATATGGCTAATAGTGCATGTTATATTGATAATAATAAAAGTAACAAGTATATGTATTACAGTTCTATCGATAATAACTGCATAATATGGGTAATCATGCATGTTATATTGTTGATAATAAAAGTAATACGT
This sequence comes from Megachile leachella, assembly GCA_963576845.1. Lineage (NCBI taxonomy): Eukaryota > Metazoa > Arthropoda > Insecta > Hymenoptera > Megachilidae > Megachile > Megachile leachella. The sequence goes on along the minus strand of CAUYWW010000255.1, from coordinate 96,847 downwards.
ATATTTATTATAGTTCTAGCGATAATAACTGCATAATATGGGTAATAATGCATGTTATATTGATGATAATGAAAGTAGTAAATATATTTATTACAGTTCTAGCGATAATAACTGCATTATATGCGTAATAATGCATGTTATATTGATAATAATAAAAGTAATAAGTATATTTATTATAGTTCTATGGATAATAACTGCATAATATGGGTAATAATGCATGTTATATTGATGATAATGAAAATAGTAAGTATATTTATTACAGTTCTAGCGATAATAACTGCATTATATGGGTAATGATGCATGTTATATTGATGATAATAAAAGTAGTACGTATATTTATTATAGTTCTAGCGATAATAACTGCATAATACGGGTAATAATGCATGTTATATTGATAATAATATAAGTAATAAGTATAATTATTACAGTTCTGGCGATAATAACTGCATTATATGGGTAATAATGCACGTTATATTGCCAAAAATATAAGTAACAAGTATGATTATTACAGTTCTAGCGATAATAACTGCATTATATGGCTACTAATGCATGTTATATTGATAATAATATAAGTAATAAGTATAATTATTACAGTTCTAGCGATAATAACTGCATAATATGGGTAATAATGCACGTTATACTGCTAACAATATAAGTAAAAAGTATAATTATTACAGTTCCAGCGATAATAACTGCATTATATGGGTAATAATGCATGTTATATTGATAATATCGGGAGTAATAAGTATAATTATTATAGTTCTAGCGATAATAATAGTAAAATATGTCTGATAGTGCACGTTATATTGATAATAATAAGGGTAATAAGTACATTTATTACAGTTCTATCGATAATAACTGCATAATATGGGTAATAATGCATGTTATATTGATGATAATAAAAGTAGTAAGTACATTTATTATAGTTCTAGCGATAATAACGGCATAATATGGGTAATAATGCATGTTATATTGATAATAATATAAGTAATGAGTATAATTATTACAGTTCTAGCGATAACAACTGCATTATATGGGTAATAATGCACGTTATATTGCTAATAATATAAGTAATAAGTATAGTTATTACAGTTCTGGCGATAATAACTGCATTATATGGGTAATAATGCACGTTATATTGCCAATAATATAAGTAATAAGTATGATTATTACAGTTCTAGCGATAATAACTGCATTATATGGCTACTAATGCATGTTATATTGATAATATCGGGAGTAATAAGTATAATTATTACAGTTCTGGCGATAATAACTGCATTATATGGGTAATAACGCACGTTATATTGCTAATAATATAAGTAATAAGTATAATTATTATAGTTCTAGCGATAATAATAGTAAAATATGGCTAATAGTGCATGTTATATTGATAATAATAAAAGTAATACGTATATTTATTACAGTTCTATCGATAATAACTGCATAATATGGGTAATGATGCATGTTATATTGATGATAATAAAAGTAATACGTATATTTATTATAGTTCTAGCGATAATAACTGCATAATATGGGCAATGATGCATGTTATATTGATAATAATATAAATAATAAGTATAATTATTACAGTTCTGGCGATAATAACTGCATTATATGGGTAATAATGCACGTTATATTGCTAATAATATAAGTAATAAGTATAATTATTACAGTTCTGGCGATAATAACTGCAGTATATGGGTAATAGTGCATGTTATATTGATAATAATAAAAGTAATAAGTATATTTATTATAGTTCTAGCGATAATAACTGCATAATATGGGTAATAATGCATGTTATATTGATAATAATAAAAGTAATAAGTATATTTATTATAGTTCTAGCGATTATAACTGCATAATATGGGTAATAATGCATGTTATATTGATAATAATATAAGTAACAAGTATAATTATTACAGATCCAGCGATAATAACTGCATTATATGGGTAATAATGCATGTTATATTGATAATATTGGGAGTAATAAGTATAATTATTATAGTCCTAGCAATAATAATAGTAAAATATGGCTAATAGTGTATGTTCTATTAATAATAATAAAAGTAATAAGTATATGTATTACAGTTCTATCGATAATAACTGCATAATATGGGTAATAATGCATGTTATATTGATGATAATAAAAGTAATACGTATATTTATTATAGTTCTAGCGATAATAACTGCATTATATGCGTAATAATGCATGTTATATTGATAATAATAAAAGTAATAAGTATATTTATTATAGTTCTATGGATAATAACTGCATAATATGGGTAATAATGCATGTTATATTGATGATAATGAAAATAGTAAGTATATTTATTACAGTTCTAGCGATAATAACTGCATTATATGGGTAATAATGCATGTTATATTGATGATAATAAAAGTAATACGTATATTTATTATAGTTCTAGCGATAATAACTGCATTATATGGCTAATAATGCATGTTATATTGATAATAATATAAGTAATAAGTATAATTATTACAGTTCTGGCGGTAATAACTGCATTATATGGGTAATAATGCACAATATATTGCTAATAATATAAGTAATAAGTATAATTATTACAGTTCTAGCGATAATAACTGCATTATATGGGTAATAATGCATGTTATATTGATAATAATAAAAGTAATAAGTATATTTATTATAGTTCTATCGATAATAACTGCATTATTTGGGTAATAATGGATGTTATATTGATAATATCGGGAGTAATAAGTATAATTATTACAGTTCTGGCGATTATATTAGTAAAATATGGCTAATAGTGCATGTTATATTGATAATAATAAAAGTAATAAGTATATTTATTACAGTTCTATCGATAATAACTGCATAATATGGGTAATAATGCATGTTATATTGCTAATAATATAAGCAATAAGTATAATTATTATAATTCTAGCGATAATAATAGTAAAATATGGCTAATAGTGCATGTTATACTGATAATAATAAAAGTAATAAGTATATTTATTATAGTTCTATCGATAATAACCGCATAATATGGGTAATAATGCATGTTATATTGATGATAATAGAAGTAGTAACTATATTTATTATAGTTCTAGCGATAATCACTGCATTATATGGGTAATAATGCACGTTATATTGCTAATAATATAAGTAATAAGTATAATTATTACAGTTCTAGCGATAATAACTGCATTATTTGGGTAATAATGGATGTTATATTGATAATATCGGGAGTAATAAGTATAATCATTACAGTTCTGGCGATTATATTAGTAAAATATGGCTAATAGTGCATGTTATATTGATAATAATAAAAGTAATAAGTATATTTATTACAGTTCTATCGATAATAACTGCATAATATGGGTAATGATGCATGTTATATTGATGATAATAAAAGTAATACGTATATTTATTATAGTTCTAGCGATAATAACTGCATAATATGGGTAATAATGCATGTTATATTGACAATAATATAAATAATAAGTATAATTATTACAGTTCTGGCGATAATAACTGCATTATATGGGTAATAATGCACGTTATATTGCTAATAATATAAGTAATAAGTATAATTATTACAGTTCTGGCGATAATAACTGCAGTATATGGGTAATAATGCATGTTATACTGATAATAATAAAAGTAATAAGTATATTTATTACAGTTCTAGCGATAATAACTGCATAATATGGGTAATAATGCATGTTATATTGATAATAATAAAAGTAATAAGTATATTTATTATAGTTCTAGCGATTATAACTGCATAATATGGGTAATAATGCATGTTATATTGATAATAATATAAGTAACAAGTATAATTATTACAGATCCAGCGATAATAACTGCATTATATGGTTAAAAATGCATGTTATATTGATGATATTGGGAGTAATAAGTATAATTATTATAGTTCTAGCGATAATAATAGTACAATATGGCGAATAATGCACGTTATATTGATAATATCGGGAGTAATAAGTATAATTATTAAAGTTCTAGCGATAATAATAGTAAAATATGGCTAATAGTGCATGCTATATTGATAATAATAAAAGTAATAAGTATATTTATTACAGTTCTATCGATAATAACTGCATAATATGGGTAATAATGCATGTTATATTGATAATAATATAAGTAATAAGTATAATTATTACAGTTCTGGCGATAATAACTGCAGTATATGGGTAATAATGCATGTTATATTGATAATAATAAAAGTAATAAGTATATTTATTATAGTTCTATCGATAATAACTGCATAATATGGGTAATAATGCATGTTATATTGCTAATAATATAAGCAATAAGTATAATTATTATAATTCTAGCGATAATAATAGTAAAATATGGCTAATAGTGCATGTTATACTGATAATAATAAAAGTAATAAGTATATTTATTACAGTTCTATCGAAAATAACTGCATAATATGGGTAATGATGCATGTTATATTGATGATAATAAAAGTAATACGTATATTTATTATAGTTCTAGCGATAATAACTGCATAATATGGGTAATAATGCATGTTATATTGATAATAATATAAATAATAAGTATAATTATTACAGTTCTGGCGATAATAACTGCATTATATGGGTAATAATGCACGTTATATTGCTAATAATATAAGTAACAAGTATAATTATTACAGATCCAGCGATAATAACTGCATTATATGGGTAATAATGCATGTTATATTGATAATATTGGGAGTAATAAGTATAATTATTATAGTCCTAGCAATAATAATAGTAAAATATGGCTAATAGTGTATGTTCTATTAATAATAATAAAAGTAATAAGTATATGTATTACAGTTCTATCGATAATAACTGCATAATATGGGTAATAATGCATGTTATATTGATGATAATAAAAGTAATACGTATATTTATTATAGTTCTAGCGATAATAACTGCATTATATGCGTAATAATGCATGTTATATTGATAATAATAAAAGTAATAAGTATATTTATTATAGTTCTATGGATAATAACTGCATAATATGGGTAATAATGCATGTTATATTGATGATAATGAAAATAGTAAGTATATTTATTACAGTTCTAGCGATAATAACTGCATTATATGGGTAATAATGCATGTTATATTGATGATAATAAAAGTAATACGTATATTTATTATAGTTCTAGCGATAATAACTGCATTATATGGCTAATAATGCATGTTATATTGATAATAATATAAGTAATAAGTATAATTATTACAGTTCTGGCGGTAATAACTGCATTATATGGGTAATAATGCACAATATATTGCTAATAATATAAGTAATAAGTATAATTATTACAGTTCTAGCGATAATAACTGCATTATATGGGTAATAATGCATGTTATATTGATAATAATAAAAGTAATAAGTATATTTATTATAGTTCTATCGATAATAACTGCATTATTTGGGTAACAATGGATGTTATATTGATAATATCGGGAGTAATAAGTATAATTATTACAGTTCTGGCGATTATATTAGTAAAATATGGCTAATAGTGCATGTTATATTGATAATAATAAAAGTAATAAGTATATTTATTACAGTTCTATCGATAATAACTGCATAATATGGGTAATAATGCATGTTATATTGCTAATAATATAAGCAATAAGTATAATTATTATAATTCTAGCGATAATAATAGTAAAATATGGCTAATAGTGCATGTTATACTGATAATAATAAAAGTAATAAGTATATTTATTATAGTTCTATCGATAATAACCGCATAATATGGGTAATAATGCATGTTATATTGATGATAATAGAAGTAGTAACTATATTTATTATAGTTCTAGCGATAATCACTGCATTATATGGGTAATAATGCACGTTATATTGCTAATAATATAAGTAATAAGTATAATTATTACAGTTCTAGCGATAATAACTGCATTATTTGGGTAATAATGGATGTTATATTGATAATATCGGGAGTAATAAGTATAATTATTACAGTTCTGGCGATTATATTAGTAAAATATGGCTAATAGTGCATGTTATATTGATAATAATAAAAGTAATAAGTATATTTATTACAGTTCTATCGATAATAACTGCATAATATGGGTAATGATGCATGTTATATTGATGATAATGAAAGTAATACGTATATTTATTATAGTTCTAGCGATAATAACTGCATAATATGGGTAATAATGCATGTTATATTGATAATAATATAAATAATAAGTATAATTATTACAGTTCTGGCGATAATAACTGCATTATATGGGTAATAATGCACGTTATATTGCTAATAATATAAGTAATAAGTATAATTATTACAGTTCTGGCGATAATAACTGCAGTATATGGGTAATAATGCATGTTATATTGATAATAATAAAAGTAATAAGTATATTTATTATAGTTCTAGCGATAATAACTGCATAATATGGGTAATAATGCATGTTATATTGATAATAATAAAAGTAATAAGTATATTTATTATAGTTCTAGCGATTATAACTGCATAATATGGGTAATAATGCATGTTATATTGATAATAATATAAGTAACAAGTATAATTATTACAGATCCAGCGATAATAACTGCATTATATGGTTAAAAATGCATGTTATATTGATGATATTGGGAGTAATAAGTATAATTATTATAGTTCTAGCGATAATAATAGTACAATATGGCGAATAATGCACGTTATATTGATAATATCGGGAGTAATAAGTATAATTATTAAAGTTCTAGGGATAATAATAGTAAAATATGGCTAATAGTGCATGCTATATTGATAATAATAAAAGTAATAAGTATATTTATTACAGTTCTATCGATAATAACTGCATAATATGGGTAATAATGCATGTTATATTGATAATAATATAAGTAATAAGTATAATTATTACAGTTCTGGCGATAATAACTGCAGTATATGGGTAATAATGCATGTTATATTGATAATAATAAAAGTAATAAGTATATTTATTATAGTTCTATCGATAATAACTGCATAATATGGGTAATAATGCATGTTATATTGATGATAATGAGTAGTAGTAAGTATATTTAGTACAGTTCTATCGATAATAACTGCATAATATGGGTAATAATGCATGTTATATTGATAATAGTAAAAGTAATAAGTATATTTATTATAGTTCTATGGATAATAACTGCATAATATGGGTAATAATGCATGTTATATTGATGATAATGAAAGTAGTAAGTATATTTATTACAGTTCTAGCGATAATAACTGCATTATATGGGTAATAATGCATGTTATATTGATAATAATAAAAGTAATAAGTATATTTATTATAGTTCTATAGATAATAACTGCATAATATGGGTAATAATGCATGTTATATTGGTGATAATGAAAGTAGTAAGTATATTTATTACAGATCTAGCGATAATAACTGCATTATATGGGTAATAATGCATGTTATATTGGTAATATTGGGAGTAATAAGTATAATTATTATAGTCCTAGCGATAATAATAGTAAAATATGGCTAATAGTGCATGTTATATTGATAATAATAAAAGTAATAAGTATATTTATTACAGTTCTATCGATAATAACTGCATAATATGGGTAATAATGCATGTTATATTGATGATAATAAAAGTAATACGTATATTTATTATAGTTCTAGCGATAATAACTGCATAATATGGGTAATAATGCATGTTATATTTATAATAATATAAGTAATAAGTATAATTATTACAGTTCTGGCGATAATAACTGCATTATATGGGTAATAACGCACGTTATATTGCTAATAATATAAGTAATAAGTATAATTATTATAGTTCTAGCGATAATAATAGTAAAATATGGCTAATAGTGCATGTTATATTGATAATAATAAAAGTAATAAGTATATTTATTACAGTTCTATCGATAATAACTGCATAATATGGGTAATGATGCATGTTATATTGATGATAATAAAAGTAATACGTATATTTATTATAGTTCTAGCGATAATAACTGCATAATATGGGTAATAATGCATGTTATATTGATAATAATATAAATAATAAGTATAATTATTACAGTTCTGGCGATAATAACTGCATTATATGGGTAATAATGCACGTTATACTGCTAACAATATAAGTAATAAGTATAATTATTACAGTTCTAGCGATAATAACTGCATTATATGGGTAATAATGCATGTTATATTGCTAATAATAAAAGTAATAAGTATATTTATTACGGTTCTATCGATTATAACTGCGTAATATGGGTAATAATGCATGTTATATTGATAATAATAAAAGTAATAAGTATATTTATTATAGTTCTATGGGTAATAACTGCATAATATGGGTAATAATGCATGTTATATTGATGATAATGAAAATAGTAAGTATAATTATTACAGTTCTAGCGATAATAACTGCATTATATGGGTAATAATGCATGTTATATTGATAATAATATAAGTAATAAGTATAATTATTACAGTTCTGGCGATAATAACTGCATTATTTGGGTATTAATGGATGTTATATTGATAATATCGGGAGTAATAAGTATAATTATTACAGTTCTGGCGATTATATTAGTAAAATATGGCTAATAGTGCATGTTATATTGATAATAATAAAAGTAATAAGTATATTTATTATAGTTCTATCGATAATAACCGCATAATATGGGTAATAATGCATGTTATATTGATGATAATAAAAGTAGTAACTATATTTATTATAGTTCTAGCGATAATCACTGCATTATATGGGTAATAATGCACGTTATATTGCTAATAATATAAGTAATAAGTATAATTATTACAGTTCTAGCGATAATAACTGCATTATTTGGGTAATAATGGATGTTATATTGATAATATCGGGAGTAATAAGTATAATTATTACAGTTCTGGCGATTATATTAGTAAAATATGGCTAATAGTGCATGTTATATTGATAATAATAAAAGTAATAAGTATATTTATTACAGTTCTATCGATAATAACTGCATAATATGGGTAATAATGCATGTTATATTGATGATAATGAAAGTAATACGTAGATTTATTATAGTTCTAGCGATTATAACTGCATTATATGGGTAATAATGCACGTTATATTGCTAATAATATAAGCAATAAGTATAATTATTATAATTCTAGCGATAATAATAGTAAAATATGGCTAATAGTGCATGTTATATTGATAATAATAAAAGTAATAAGTATATTTATTATAGTTCTATCGATAATAACCGCATAATATGGGTAATAATGCATGTTATATTGATGATAATAGAAGTAGTAACTATATTTATTATAGTTCTAGCGATAATCACTGCATTATATGGGTAATAATGCACGTTATATTGCTAATAATATAAGTAATAAGTATAATTATTACAGTTCTAGCGATAATAACTGCATTATTTGGGTAATAATGGATGTTATATTGATAGTATCGGGAGTAATAAGTATAATTATTACAGTTCTGGCGATTATATTAGTAAAATATGGCTAATAGTGCATGTTATATTGATAATAATAAAAGTAATAAGTATATTTATTACAGTTCTATCGATAATAACTGCATAATATGGGTAATGATGCATGTTATATTGATGATAATAAAAGTAATACGTATATTTAGTATAGTTCTAGCGATAATAACTGCATAATATGGGTAATAATGCATGTTATATTGATAATAATATAAATAATAAGTATAATTATTACAGTTCTGGCGATAATAACTGCATTATATGGGTAATAATGCACGTTATATTGCTAATAATATAAGTAATAAGTATAATTATTACAGTTCTGGCGATAATAACTGCAGTATATGGGTAATAATGCATGTTATATTGATAATAATAAAAGTAATAAGTATATTTATTATAGTTCTAGCGATAATAACTGCATAATATGGGTAATAATGCATGTTATATTGATAATAATAAAAGTAATAAGTATATTTATTATAGTTCTAGCGATTATAACTGCATAATATGGGTAATAATGCATGTTATATTGATAATAATATAAGTAACAAGTATAATTATTACAGATCCAGCGATAATAACTGCATTATATGGTTAAAAATGCATGTTATATTGATAATATTGGGAGTAATAAGTATAATTATTATAGTTCTAGCGATAATAATAGTACAATATGGCGAATAATGCACGTTATATTGATAATATCGGGAGTAATAAGTATAATTATTAAAGTTCTAGCGATAATAATAGTAAAATATGGCTAATAGTGCATGCTATATTGATAATAATATAAGTAATAAGTATAATTATTACAGTTCTGGCGATAATAACTGCAGTATATGGGTAATAATGCATGTTATATTGATAATAATAAAAGTAATAAGTATATTTATTATAGTTCTATCGATAATAACTGCATAATATGGGTAATAATGCATGTTATATTGATGATAATGAAAGTAGTAAGTATATTTAGTACAGTTCTATCGATAATAACTGCATAATATGGGTAATAATGCATGTTATATTGATAATAGTAAAAGTAATAAGTATATTTATTATAGTTCTATGGATAATAACTGCATAATATGGGTAATAATGCATGTTATATTGATGATAATGAAAGTAGTAAGTATATTTATTACAGTTCTAGCGATAATAACTGCATTATATGGGTAATAATGCATGTTATATTGATAATAATAAAAGTAATAAGTATATTTATTACAGTTCTATGGATAATAACTGCATAATATGGGTAATAATGCATGTTATATTGGTGATAATGAAAGTAGTAAGTATATTTATTACAGATCTAGCGATAATAACTGCATTATATGGGTAATAATGCATGTTATATTGGTAATATTGGGAGTAATAAGTATAATTATTATAGTCCTAGCGATAATAATAGTAAAATATGGCTAATAGTGCATGTTATATTGATAATAATAAAAGTAATAAGTATATTTATTACAGTTCTATCGATAATAACTGCATAATATGGGTAATAATGCATGTTATATTGATGATAATAAAAGTAATACGTATATTTATTATAGTTCTAGCGATAATAACTGCATAATATGGGTAATAATGCATGTTATATTTATAATAATATAAGTAATAAGTATAATTATTACAGTTCTGGCGATAATAACTGCATTATATGGGTAATAACGCACGTTATATTGCTAATAATATAAGTAATAAGTATAATTATTATAGTTCTAGCGATAATAATAGTAAAATATGGCTAATAGTGCATGTTCTATTGATAACAATAAAAGTAATAAGTATATGTATTACAGTTCTATCGATAGTAACTGCAGAATATGGGTAATCATGCATGTTATATTGATGATAATAAAAGTAATACGTATATTTATTATAGTTCTAGCGATAATAACTGCATAATACGGGTAGTAATGCATGTTATATTGATAATAATATAAGTAATAAGTATAATTATTACAGTTCTGGCGATAATAACTGCATAATATGGGTAATAATGCATGTTATATTGATAATAATATAAATAATAAGTATAATTATTACAGTTCTGGCGATAATAACTGCATTATATGGGTAATAATGCACGTTATACTGCTAACAATATAAGTAATAAGTATAATTATTACAGTTCTAGCGATAATAACTGCATTATATGGGTAATAATGCATGTTATATTGATAATAATAAAAGTAATAAGTATATTTATTACGGTTCTATCGATTATAACTGCGTAATATGGGTAATAATGCATGTTATATTGATAATAATAAAAGTAATAAGTATATTTATTACGGTTCTATCGATTATAACTGCGTAATATGGGTAATAATGCATGTTATATTGATAATAATAAAAGTAATAAGTATATTTATTATAGTTCTATGGGTAATAACTGCATAATATGGGTAATAATGCATGTTATATTGATGATAATAAAAGTAGTAACTATATTTATTATAGTTCTAGCGATAATCACTGCATTATATGGGTAATAATGCACGTTATATTGCTAATAATATAAGTAATAAGTATAATTATTACAGTTCTAGCGATAATAACTGCATTATTTGGGTAATAATGGATGTTATATTGATAATATCGGGAGTAATAAGTATAATTATTACAGTTCTGGCGATTATATTAGTAAAATATGGCTAATAGTGCATGTTATATTGATAATAATAAGAGTAATAAGTATATTTATTACAGTTCTATCGATAATAACTGCATAATATGGGTAATAATGCATGTTATATTGATGATAATAAAAGTAATACGTAGATTTATTATAGTTCTAGCGATTATAACTGCATTATATGGGTAATAATGCACGTTATATTGCTAATAATATAAGCAATAAGTATAATTATTATAATTCTAGCGATAATAATAGTAAAATATGGCTAATAGTGCATGTTATATTGATAATAATAAAAGTAATAAGTATATTTATTATAGTTCTATCGATAATAACCGCATAATATGGGTAATAATGCATGTTATATTGATGATAATAGAAGTAGTAACTATATTTATTATAGTTCTAGCGATAATCACTGCATTATATGGGTAATAATGCACGTTATATTGCTAATAATATAAGTAATAAGTATAATTATTACAGTTCTAGCGATAATAACTGCATTATTTGGGTAATAATGGATGTTATATTGATAATATCGGGAGTAATAAGTATAATTATTACAGTTCTGGCGATTATATTAGTAAAATATGGCTAATAGTGCATGTTATATTGATAATAATAAAAGTAATAAGTATATTTATTACAGTTCTATCGATAATAACTGCATAATATGGGTAATGATGCATGTTATATTGATGATAATAAAAGTAATACGTATATTTAGTATAGATCTAGCGATAATAACTGCATAATATGGGTAATAATGCATGTTATATTGATAATAATATAAATAATAAGTATAATTATTACAGTTCTGGCGATAATAACTGCATTATATGGGTAATAATGCACGTTATATTGCTAATAATATAAGTAATAAGTATAATTATTACAGTTCTGGCGATAATAACTGCAGTATATGGGTAATAATGCATGTTATATTGATAATAATAAAAGTAATAAGTATATTTATTATAGTTCTAGCGATAATAACTGCATAATATGGGTAATAATGCATGCTATATTGATAATAATAAAAGTAATAAGTATATTTATTATAGTTCTAGCGATTATAACTGCATAATATGGGTAATAATGCATGTTATATTGATAATAATATAAGTAACAAGTATAATTATTACAGATCCAGCGATAATAACTGCATTATATGGTTAAAAATGCATGTTATATTGATAATAATATAAGTAATAAGTATAATTATTACAGTTCTAGCGATAATAACTGCATAATATGGGTAATAATGCACGTTATACTGCTAACAATATAAGTAATAAGTATAATTATTACAGTTCTAGCGATAATAACTGCATTATATGGGTAATAATGCATGTTATATTGATAATATCGGGAGTAATAAGTATAATTATTATAGTTCTAGCGATAATAATAGTACAATATGGCTAATAATGCATGTTATATTGATAATATCGGGAGTAATAAGTATAATTGTTATAGTTCTAGCGATAATAATAGTAAAATATGGCTAATAGTGCATGTTATATTGATAATAATAAAAGTAATAAGTATATTTATTACAGTTCTATCGATGATAACTGCATAATATGGGTAATAATGCATGTTATATTGATGATAATAAAAGTAATACGTAGATTTATTATAGTTCTAGCGATTATAACTGCATTATATGGGTAATAATGCATGTTATATTGATAATATCGGGAGTAATAAGTATAATTTTTATAGTTCCAGCGATAATAATAGTACAATATGCCTAATAGTGCATGTTATATTGATAATAATAAAAGTAATAAGTATAATTATTATAGTTCTAGCGATAATAATAGTAAAATATGGCTAAGAGTGCCTGTTATATTGATAATAATAAAAGTAATAAGTATATTTATTATACTTCTGTCGATAATAACTGCATTATATGGGTAATAATGCATGTTATATTGATAATAATATAAGTAATAAGTATAATTATTACAGTTCTGGCGATAATAATAGTAAAATATGGCTAATAGTGCACGTTATATTGATAATAATAAAAGTAATAAGTTTATTTATTACAGTTCTATCGATAATAACTGCATAATACGGGTAGTAATGCATGTTATATTGCCAATAATATAAGTAACAAGTATGATTATTACAGTTCTAGCGATAATAACTGCATTATATGGCTACTAATGCATGTTATATTGATAATAATATAAGTAATAAGTATAATTATTACAGTTCTAGCGATAATAACTGCATAATATTGGTAATAATGCACGTTATACTGCTAACAATATAAGTAATAAGTATAATTATTACAGTTCTAGCGATAATAACTGCATAATATGGGTAATGATGCATGTTATATTGATGATAATAAAAGTAATACGTATATTTATTATAGTTCTAGCGATAATAACTGCATAATACGGGTAATAATGCATGTTATATTGATAATAATATAAGTAATGAGTATAATTATTACAGTTCTAGCGATAACAACTGCATTATATGGGTAATAATGCATGTTATATTGATAATAATATAAGTAATAAGTATAATTATTACAGTTCTAGCGATAATAACTGCATAATAGGGGTAATAATGCACGTTATATTGATAATATCGGGAGTAATAAGTATAATTATTATAGTTCTAGCGATAATACTAGCACAATATGGCTAATAATGCATGTTATATTGATAATATCGGGAGTAATAAGTATAATTATTATAGTTCTGGCGATAATAATAGTAAAATATGGCTGATAGTGCATGTTATATTGATAATAATAAGGGTAATAAGTACATTTATTACAGTTCTATCGATAATAACTGCATAATATGGGTAATAATGCATGTTATATTGATGATAATAAAAGTAGTAAGTACATTTATTATAGTTCTAGCGATAATAACTGCATAATATGGGTAATAATGCATGTTATATTGATAATAATATAAGTAATGAGTATAATTATTACAGTTCTAGCGATAACAACTGCATTATATGGGTAATAATGCACGTTATATTGCTAATAATATAAGTAATAAGTATAATTATTACAGTTCTGGCGATAATAACTGCATTATATGGGTAATAATGCACGTTATATTGCCAATAATATAAGTAATAAGTATGATTATTACAGTTCTAGCGATAATAACTGCATTATATGGCTACTAATGCATGTTATATTGATAATAATATAAGTAATAAGTATAATTATTACAGTTCTAGCGATAATAACTGCATAATATGGGTAATAATGCACGTTATACTGCTAACAATATAAGTAATAAGTATAATTATTACAGTTCTAGCGATAATAACTGCATTATATGGGTAATAGTGCATGTTATATTGATAATATCGGGAGTAATAAGTATAATTATTACAGTTCTGGCGATAATAACTGCAGTATATGGGTAATAATGCATGTTATATTGATAATAATAAAAGTAATAAGTATATTTATTATAGTTCTAGCGATAATAATAGTAAAATATGGCTAATAGTGCATGTTCTATTGATAATAATAAAAGTAATAAGTATATTTATTACAGTTCTATCGATAATAACTGCGTAATATGGGTAATAATGCATGTTATATTGATGATAATGAAAGTTGCAAGTATATTTATTACATTTCTAGCGATAATAACTGCATTATATGCGTAATAATGCACGTTATATTGATAATAATAAAAGTAATAAGTATATTTATTATAGTTCCATGGATAATAACTGCATAATATGGGTAATAATGCATGTTATATTGATGATAATGAAAATAGTAAGTATATTTATTACAGTTCTAGCGATAATAACTGCATTATATGGGTAATAATGCATGTTATATTGATGATAATAAAAGTAATACGCTTATTTATTATAGTTCTAGCGATAATAACTGCATTATATGGCTAATAATGCATGTTATATTGATAATAATATAAGCAATAAGTATAATTATTACAGTTCTGGCGGTAATAACTGCATTATATGGGTAAAAATGCAGGTTATATTGCTAATAATAAAAGTAATAAGTATATTTATTACAGTTCTATCGATAATAACTGCGTAATATGGGTAATAATGCATGTTATATTGATGATAATGAAAATAGTAAGTATATTTATTACAGTTCTAGCGATAATAACTGCATTATATGCGTAATAATGCACGTTATATTGCTAATAATATAAGTAATAAGTATAATTATTACAGTTCTGGCGATAATAACTGCATTATATGGGTAATAATGCACGTTATATTGCCAATAATATAAGTAATAAGTATGATTATTACAGTTCTAGCGATAATAACTGCATTATATGGCTACTAATGCATGTTATATTGATAATAATATAAGTAATAAGTATAATTATTACAGTTCTAGCGATAATAACTGCATAATATGGGTAATAATGCATGTTATATTGATAATAATATAAGTAATAAGTATAATTATTACAGTTCTGGCGATAATAACTGCATTATATGGGTAATAATGCATGTTATATTGATAATAATATAAGTAATAAGTATAATTATTACAGTTCTAGCGATAATAACTGCATAATATGGGTAATAATGCACGTTATACTGCTAACAATATAAGTAATAAGTATAATTATTACAGTTCTGGCGATAATAACTGCATTATATGGGTAATAACGCACGTTATATTTGCTAATAATATAAGTAATAAGTATAATTATTATAGTTCTAGCGATAATAATAGTAAAATATGGCTAATAGTGCATGTTATATTGATAATAATAAAAGTAATAAGTATATTTATTACAGTTCTATCGATAATAACTGCATAATATGGGTAATGATGCATGTTATATTGATGATAATAAAAGTAGTAACTATATTTATTATAGTTCTAGCGATAATCACTGCATTATATGGGTAATAATGCACGTTATATTGCTAATAATATAAGTAATAAGTATAATTATTACAGTTCTAGCGATAATAACTGCATTATTTGGGTAATAATGGATGTTATATTGATAATATCGGGAGTAATAAGTATAATTATTACAGTTCTGGCGATTATATTAGTAAAATATGGCTAATAGTGCATGTTATATTGATAATAATAAAAGTAATAAGTATATTTATTACAGTTCTATCGATAATAACTGCATAATATGGGTAATAATGCATGTTATATTGATGATAATAAAAGTAATACGTAGATTTATTATAGTTCTAGCGATTATAACTGCATTATATGGGTAATAATGCACGTTATATTGCTAATAATATAAGCAATAAGTATAATTATTATAATTCTAGCGATAATAATAGTAAAATATGGCTAATAGTGCATGTTATATTGATAATAATAAAAGTAATAAGTATATTTATTATAGTTCTATCGATAATAACCGCATAATATGGGTAATAATGCATGTTATATTGATGATAATAGAAGTAGTAACTATATTTATTATAGTTCTAGCGATAATCACTGCATTATATGGGTAATAATGCACGTTATATTGCTAATAATATAAGTAATAAGTATAATTATTACAGTTCTAGCGATAATAACTGCATTATTTGGGTAATAATGGATGTTATATTGATAATATCGGGAGTAATAAGTATAATTATTACAGTTCTGGCGATTATATTAGTAAAATATGGCTAATAGTGCATGTTATATTGATAATAATAAAAGTAATAAGTATATTTATTACAGTTCTATCGATAATAACTGCATAATATGGGTAATAATGCATGTTATATTGGTGATAATGAAAGTAGTAAGTATATTTATTACAGATCTAGCGATAATAACTGCATTATATGGGTAATAATGCATGTTATATTGGTAATATTGGGAGTAATAAGTATAATTATTATAGTCCTAGCGATAATAATAGTAAAATATGGCTAATAGTGCATGTTATATTGATAATAATAAAAGTAATAAGTATATTTATTACAGTTCTATCGATAATAACTGCATAATATGGGTAATAATGCATGTTATATTGATGATAATAAAAGTAATACGTATATTTATTATAGTTCTAGGGATAATAACTGCATAATATGGGTAATAATGCATGTTATATTTATAATAATATAAGTAATAAGTATAATTATTACAGTTCTGGCGATAATAACTGCATTATATGGGTAATAACGCACGTTATATTGCTAATAATATAAGTAATAAGTATAATTATTATAGTTCTAGCGATAATAATAGTAAAATATGGCTAATAGTGCATGTTATATTGATAATAATAAAAGTAATAAGTATATTTATTACAGTTCTATCGATCATAACTGCATAATATGGGTAATGATGCATGTTATATTGATGATAATAAAAGTAATACGTATATTTATTATAGTTTTAGCGATAATAACTGCATAATATGGGTAATAATGCATGTTATATTGATAATAATATAAATAATAAGTATAATTATTACAGTTCTGGCGATAATAACTGCATTATATGGGTAATAATGCACGTTATATTGCTAATAATATAAGTAATAAGTATAATTATTACAGTTCTAGCGATAATAACTGCATTATATGGGTAATAATGCATGTTATATTGATAATAATAAAAGTAATAAGTATATTTATTATAGTTCTATCGATAATAACTGCATAATATGTGTAATAATGCATGTTATATTGATGATAATAAAAGTAATACGTATATTTATTATAGTTCTAGCGATAATAACTGCATAATATGGGTAATAATGCATGTTATATTGATGATAATGAAAGTAGTAAG
Organism: Megachile leachella; assembly: GCA_963576845.1. Taxonomy (NCBI): domain Eukaryota; kingdom Metazoa; phylum Arthropoda; class Insecta; order Hymenoptera; family Megachilidae; genus Megachile; species Megachile leachella. The sequence goes on along the minus strand of CAUYWW010000255.1, from coordinate 77,922 downwards.
TATATTTATTACAGTTCTAGCGATAATAACTGCATTATATGGGTAATAATGCATGTTATATTGATAATATTGGGAGTAATAAGTATAATTATTATAGTCCTAGTGATAATAATAGTAAAATATGGCTAATAGTGCATGTTCTATTGATAACAATAAAAGTAATAAGTATATGTATTACAGTTCTATCGATAATAACTGCAGAATATGGGTAATCATGCATGTTATATTGATGATAATAAAAGTAATACGTATATTTATTATAGCTCTAGCGATAATAACTGCATAATATGGGTAATAATGCATGTTATATTGATGATAATGAAAGTAGTAAATATATTTATTACAGTTCTAGAGATAATAACTGCATTATATGGGTAATAATGCATGTTATATTGATAATATTGGGAGTAATAAGTATAATTATTATAGTCCTAGCGATAATAATAGTAAAATATGGCTAATAGTGCATGTTCTATTGATAATAATAAAAGTAATAAGTATATGTATTACAGTTCTATCGATAATAACTGCATAATATGGGTAATGATGCATGTTATATTGATGATAATAAAAGTAATACGTATATTTATTATAGTTCTAGCGATAATAACTGCATAATACGGGTAGTAATGCATGTTATATTGATAATAATATAAGTAATAAGTATAATTATTACAGTTCTGGCGATAATAACTGCATTATATGGGTAATAATGCATGTTATATTGATAATAATATAAGTAATAAGTATAATTATTACAGTTCTAGCGATAATAACTGCATAATATGGGTAATAATGCACGTTATACTGCTAACAATATAAGTAATAAGTATAATTATTACAGTTCTGGCGATAATAACTGCATTATATGGGTAATAACGCACGTTATATTTGCTAATAATATAAGTAATAAGTATAATTATTATAGTTCTAGCGATAATAATAGTAAAATATGGCTAATAGTGCATGTTATATTGATAATAATAAAAGTAATAAGTATATTTATTACAGTTCTATCGATAATAACTGCATAATATGGGTAATGATGCATGTTATATTGATGATAATAAAAGTAATACGTATATTTATTATAGTTCTAGCGATAATAACTGCATAATATGGGTAATAATGCATGTTATATTGATAATAATATAAATAATTAGTATAATTATTACAGTTCTGGCGATAATAACTGCATTATATGGGTAATAATGCACGTTATACTGCTAACAATATAAGTAATAAGTATAATTATTACAGTTCTAGCGATAATAACTGCATTATATGGGTAATAATGCATGTTATATTGATAATAATAAAAGTAATAAGTATATTTATTACGGTTCTATCGATTATAACTGCGTAATATGGGTAATAATGCATGTTATATTGATAATAATAAAAGTAATAAGTATATTTATTACGGTTCTATCGATTATAACTGCGTAATATGGGTAATAATGCATGTTATATTGATAATAATAAAAGTAATAAGTATATTTATTATAGTTCTATGGGTAATAACTGCATAATATGGGTAATAATGCATGTTATATTGATGATAATAAAAGTAGTAACTATATTTATTATAGTTCTAGCGATAATCACTGCATTATATGGGTAATAATGCACGTTATATTGCTAATAATATAAGTAATAAGTATAATTATTACAGTTCTAGCGATAATAACTGCATTATTTGGGTAATAATGGATGTTATATTGATAATATCGGGAGTAATAAGTATAATTATTACAGTTCTGGCGATTATATTAGTAAAATATGGCTAATAGTGCATGTTATATTGATAATAATAAGAGTAATAAGTATATTTATTACAGTTCTATCGATAATAACTGCATAATATGGGTAATAATGCATGTTATATTGATGATAATAAAAGTAATACGTAGATTTATTATAGTTCTAGCGATTATAACTGCATTATATGGGTAATAATGCACGTTATATTGCTAATAATATAAGCAATAAGTATAATTATTATAATTCTAGCGATAATAATAGTAAAATATGGCTAATAGTGCATGTTATATTGATAATAATAAAAGTAATAAGTATATTTATTATAGTTCTATCGATAATAACCGCATAATATGGGTAATAATGCATGTTATATTGATGATAATAAAAGTAGTAACTATATTTATTATAGTTCTAGCGATAATCACTGCATTATATGGGTAATAATGCACGTTATATTGCTAATAATATAAGTAATAAGTATAATTATTACAGTTCTAGCGATAATAACTGCATTATTTGGGTAATAATGGATGTTATATTGATAATATCGGGAGTAATAAGTATAATTATTACAGTTCTGGCGATTATATTAGTAAAATATGGCTAATAGTGCATGTTATATTGATAATAATAAAAGTAATAAGTATATTTATTACAGTTCTATCGATAATAACTGCATAATATGGGTAATAATGCATGTTATATTGATGATAATAAAAGTAATACGTAGATTTATTATAGTTCTAGCGATTATAACTGCATTATATGGGTAATAATGCACGTTATATTGCTAATAATATAAGCAATAAGTATAATTATTATAATTCTAGCGATAATAATAGTAAAATATGGCTAATAGTGCATGTTATATTGATAATAATAAAAGTAATAAGTATATTTATTATAGTTCTATCGATAATAACCGCATAATATGGGTAATAATGCATGTTATATTGATGATAATAGAAGTAGTAACTATATTTATTATAGTTCTAGCGATAATCACTGCATTATATGGGTAATAATGCACGTTATATTGCTAATAATATAAGTAATAAGTATAATTATTACAGTTCTAGCGATAATAATTGCATTATTTGCATAATAATGGATGTTATATTGATAATATCGGGAGTAATAAGTATAATTATTACAGTTCTGGCGATTATATTAGTAAAATATGGCTAATAGTGCATGTTATATTGATAATAATAAAAGTAATAAGTATATTTATTACAGTTCTATCGATAATAACTGCATAATATGGGTAATAATGCATGTTATATTGGTGATAATGAAAGTAGTAAGTATATTTATTACAGATCTAGCGATAATAACTGCATTATATGGGTAATAATGCATGTTATATTGGTAATATTGGGAGTAATAAGTATAATTATTATAGTCCTAGCGATAATAATAGTAAAATATGGCTAATAGTGCATGTTCTATTGATAATAATAAAAGTAATAAGTATATGTATTACAGTTCTATCGATAATAACTGCATAATATGGGTAATGATGCATGTTATATTGATGATAATAAAAGTAATACGTATATTTATTATAGTTCTAGCGATAATAACTGCATAATACGGGTAGTAATGCATGTTATATTGATAATAATATAAGTAATAAGTATAATTATTACAGTTCTGGCGATAATAACTGCATTATATGGGTAATAATGCATGTTATATTGATAATAATATAAGTAATAAGTATAATTATTACAGTTCTAGCGATAATAACTGCATAATATGGGTAATAATGCACGTTATACTGCTAACAATATAAGTAATAAGTATAATTATTACAGTTCTGGCGATAATAACTGCATTATATGGGTAATAACGCACGTTATATTTGCTAATAATATAAGTAATAAGTATAATTATTATAGTTCTAGCGATAATAATAGTAAAATATGGCTAATAGTGCATGTTATATTGATAATAATAAAAGTAATAAGTATATTTATTACAGTTCTATCGATAATAACTGCATAATATGGGTAATGATGCATGTTATATTGATGATAATAAAAGTAATACGTATATTTATTATAGTTCTAGCGATAATAACTGCATAATATGGGTAATAATGCATGTTATATTGATAATAATATAAATAATTAGTATAATTATTACAGTTCTGGCGATAATAACTGCATTATATGGGTAATAATGCACGTTATACTGCTAACAATATAAGTAATAAGTATAATTATTACAGTTCTAGCGATAATAACTGCATTATATGGGTAATAATGCATGTTATATTGATAATAATAAAAGTAATAAGTATATTTATTACGGTTCTATCGATTATAACTGCGTAATATGGGTAATAATGCATGTTATATTGATAATAATAAAAGTAATAAGTATATTTATTACGGTTCTATCGATTATAACTGCGTAATATGGGTAATAATGCATGTTATATTGATAATAATAAAAGTAATAAGTATATTTATTATAGTTCTATGGGTAATAACTGCATAATATGGGTAATAATGCATGTTATATTGATGATAATAAAAGTAGTAACTATATTTATTATAGTTCTAGCGATAATCACTGCATTATATGGGTAATAATGCACGTTATATTGCTAATAATATAAGTAATAAGTATAATTATTACAGTTCTAGCGATAATAACTGCATTATTTGGGTAATAATGGATGTTATATTGATAATATCGGGAGTAATAAGTATAATTATTACAGTTCTGGCGATTATATTAGTAAAATATGGCTAATAGTGCATGTTATATTGATAATAATAAGAGTAATAAGTATATTTATTACAGTTCTATCGATAATAACTGCATAATATGGGTAATAATGCATGTTATATTGATGATAATAAAAGTAATACGTAGATTTATTATAGTTCTAGCGATTATAACTGCATTATATGGGTAATAATGCACGTTATATTGCTAATAATATAAGCAATAAGTATAATTATTATAATTCTAGCGATAATAATAGTAAAATATGGCTAATAGTGCATGTTATATTGATAATAATAAAAGTAATAAGTATATTTATTATAGTTCTATCGATAATAACCGCATAATATGGGTAATAATGCATGTTATATTGATGATAATAAAAGTAGTAACTATATTTATTATAGTTCTAGCGATAATCACTGCATTATATGGGTAATAATGCACGTTATATTGCTAATAATATAAGTAATAAGTATAATTATTACAGTTCTAGCGATAATAACTGCATTATTTGGGTAATAATGGATGTTATATTGATAATATCGGGAGTAATAAGTATAATTATTACAGTTCTGGCGATTATATTAGTAAAATATGGCTAATAGTGCATGTTATATTGATAATAATAAAAGTAATAAGTATATTTATTACAGTTCTATCGATAATAACTGCATAATATGGGTAATAATGCATGTTATATTGATGATAATAAAAGTAATACGTAGATTTATTATAGTTCTAGCGATTATAACTGCATTATATGGGTAATAATGCACGTTATATTGCTAATAATATAAGCAATAAGTATAATTATTATAATTCTAGCGATAATAATAGTAAAATATGGCTAATAGTGCATGTTATATTGATAATAATAAAAGTAATAAGTATATTTATTATAGTTCTATCGATAATAACCGCATAATATGGGTAATAATGCATGTTATATTGATGATAATAGAAGTAGTAACTATATTTATTATAGTTCTAGCGATAATCACTGCATTATATGGGTAATAATGCACGTTATATTGCTAATAATATAAGTAATAAGTATAATTATTACAGTTCTAGCGATAATAATTGCATTATTTGCATAATAATGGATGTTATATTGATAATATCGGGAGTAATAAGTATAATTATTACAGTTCTGGCGATTATATTAGTAAAATATGGCTAATAGTGCATGTTATATTGATAATAATAAAAGTAATAAGTATATTTATTACAGTTCTATCGATAATAACTGCATAATATGGGTAATAATGCATGTTATATTGGTGATAATGAAAGTAGTAAGTATATTTATTACAGATCTAGCGATAATAACTGCATTATATGGGTAATAATGCATGTTATATTGGTAATATTGGGAGTAATAAGTATAATTATTATAGTCCTAGCGATAATAATAGTAAAATATGGCTAATAGTGCATGTTATATTGATAATAATAAAAGTAATAAGTATATTTATTACAGTTCTATCGATAATAGCTGCATAATATGGGTAATAATGCATGTTATATTGATGATAATAAAAGTAATAAGTATATTTATTACAGTTCTATCGATAATAACTGCATAATATGTGTAATAATGCATGTTATATTGATGATAATAAAAGTAATACGTATATTTATTATAGTTCTAGCGATAATAACTGCATAATATGGGTAATAATGCATGTTATATTGATGATAATGAAAGTAGTAAGTACATTTATTACAGTTCTAGCGATAATAACTGCATTATATGGGTAATAATGCATGTTATATTTATAATAATATAAGTAATAAGTATAATTATTACAGTTCTGGCGATAATAACTGCATTATATGGGTAATAACGCACGTTATATTGCTAATAATATAAGTAATAAGTATAATTATTATAGTTCTAGCGATAATAATAGTAAAATATGGCTAATAGTGCATGTTATATTGATAATAATAAAAGTAATAAGTATATTTATTACAGTTCTATCGATCATAACTGCATAATATGGGTAATGATGCATGTTATATTGATGATAATAAAAGTAATACGTATATTTATTATAGTTTTAGCGATAATAACTGCATAATATGGGTAATAATGCATGTTATATTGATAATAATATAAATAATAAGTATAATTATTACAGTTCTGGCGATAATAACTGCATTATATGGGTAATAATGCACGTTATATTGCTAATAATATAAGTAATAAGTATAATTATTACAGTTCTAGCGATAATAACTGCATTATATGGGTAATAATGCATGTTATATTGATAATAATAAAAGTAATAAGTATATTTATTATAGTTCTATCGATAATAACTGCATAATATGTGTAATAATGCATGTTATATTGATGATAATAAAAGTAATACGTATATTTATTATAGTTCTAGCGATAATAACTGCATAATATGGGTAATAATGCATGTTATATTGATGATAATGAAAGTAGTAAGTACATTTATTACAGTTCTAGCGATAATAACTGCATTATATGGGTAATAATGCATGTTATATTGATAATATTGGGAGTAATAAGTATAATTATTATAGTCCTAGTGATAATAATAGTAAAATATGGCTAATAGTGCATGTTCTATTGATAACAATAAAAGTAATAAGTATATGTATTACAGTTCTATCGATAATAACTGCAGAATATGGGTAATCATGCATGTTATATTGATGATAATAAAAGTAATACGTATATTTATTATAGCTCTAGCGATAATAACTGCATAATATGGGTAATAATGCATGTTATATTGATGATAATGAAAGTAGTAAATATATTTATTACAGTTCTAGAGATAATAACTGCATTATATGGGTAATAATGCATGTTATATTGATAATATTGGGAGTAATAAGTATAATTATTATAGTCCTAGCGATAATAATAGTAAAATATGGCTAATAGTGCATGTTCTATTGATAATAATAAAAGTAATAAGTATATGTATTACAGTTCTATCGATAATAACTGCATAATATGGGTAATGATGCATGTTATATTGATGATAATAAAAGTAATACGTATATTTATTATAGTTCTAGCGATAATAACTGCATAATACGGGTAGTAATGCATGTTATATTGATAATAATATAAGTAATAAGTATAATTATTACAGTTCTGGCGATAATAACTGCATTATATGGGTAATAATGCATGTTATATTGATAATAATATAAGTAATAAGTATAATTATTACAGTTCTAGCGATAATAACTGCATAATATGGGTAATAATGCACGTTATACTGCTAACAATATAAGTAATAAGTATAATTATTACAGTTCTGGCGATAATAACTGCATTATATGGGTAATAACGCACGTTATATTTGCTAATAATATAAGTAATAAGTATAATTATTATAGTTCTAGCGATAATAATAGTAAAATATGGCTAATAGTGCATGTTATATTGATAATAATAAAAGTAATAAGTATATTTATTACAGTTCTATCGATAATAACTGCATAATATGGGTAATGATGCATGTTATATTGATGATAATAAAAGTAATACGTATATTTATTATAGTTCTAGCGATAATAACTGCATAATATGGGTAATAATGCATGTTATATTGATAATAATATAAATAATAAGTATAATTATTACAGTTCTGGCGATAATAACTGCATTATATGGGTAATAATGCACGTTATACTGCTAACAATATAAGTAATAAGTATAATTATTACAGTTCTAGCGATAATAACTGCATTATATGGGTAATAATGCATGTTATATTGATAATAATAAAAGTAATAAGTATATTTATTACGGTTCTATCGATTATAACTGCGTAATATGGGTAATAATGCATGTTATATTGATAATAATAAAAGTAATAAGTATATTTATTACGGTTCTATCGATTATAACTGCGTAATATGGGTAATAATGCATGTTATATTGATAATAATAAAAGTAATAAGTATATTTATTATAGTTCTATGGGTAATAACTGCATAATATGGGTAATAATGCATGTTATATTGATGATAATAAAAGTAGTAACTATATTTATTATAGTTCTAGCGATAATCACTGCATTATATGGGTAATAATGCACGTTATATTGCTAATAATATAAGTAATAAGTATAATTATTACAGTTCTAGCGATAATAACTGCATTATTTGGGTAATAATGGATGTTATATTGATAATATCGGGAGTAATAAGTATAATTATTACAGTTCTGGCGATTATATTAGTAAAATATGGCTAATAGTGCATGTTATATTGATAATAATAAGAGTAATAAGTATATTTATTACAGTTCTATCGATAATAACTGCATAATATGGGTAATAATGCATGTTATATTGATGATAATAAAAGTAATACGTAGATTTATTATAGTTCTAGCGATTATAACTGCATTATATGGGTAATAATGCACGTTATATTGCTAATAATATAAGCAATAAGTATAATTATTATAATTCTAGCGATAATAATAGTAAAATATGGCTAATAGTGCATGTTATATTGATAATAATAAAAGTAATAAGTATATTTATTATAGTTCTATCGATAATAACCGCATAATATGGGTAATAATGCATGTTATATTGATGATAATAGAAGTAGTAACTATATTTATTATAGTTCTAGCGATAATCACTGCATTATATGGGTAATAATGCACGTTATATTGCTAATAATATAAGTAATAAGTATAATTATTACAGTTCTAGCGATAATAACTGCATTATTTGGGTAATAATGGATGTTATATTGATAATATCGGGAGTAATAAGTATAATTATTACAGTTCTGGCGATTATATTAGTAAAATATGGCTAATAGTGCATGTTATATTGATAATAATAAAAGTAATAAGTATATTTATTACAGTTCTATCGATAATAACTGCATAATATGGGTAATGATGCATGTTATATTGATGATAATAAAAGTAATACGTATATTTAGTATAGATCTAGCGATAATAACTGCATAATATGGGTAATAATGCATGTTATATTTTAAATAATATAAATAATAAGTATAATTATTACAGTTCTGGCGATAATAACTGCATTATATGGGTAATAATGCACGTTATATTGCTAATAATATAAGTAATAAGTATAATTATTACAGTTCTGGCGATAATAACTGCAGTATATGGGTAATAATGCATGTTATATTGATAATAATAAAAGTAATAAGTATATTTATTATAGTTCTAGCGATAATAACTGCATAATATGGGTAATAATGCATGCTATATTGATAATAATAAAAGTAATAAGTATATTTATTATAGTTCTAGCGATTATAACTGCATAATATGGGTAATAATGCATGTTATATTGATAATAATATAAGTAACAAGTATAATTATTACAGATCCAGCGATAATAACTGCATTATATGGTTAAAAATGCATGTTATATTGATAATAATATAAGTAATAAGTATAATTATTACAGTTCTAGCGATAATAACTGCATAATATGGGTAATAATGCACGTTATACTGCTAACAATATAAGTAATAAGTATAATTATTACAGTTCTAGCGATAATAACTGCATTATATGGGTAATAATGCATGTTATATTGATAATATCGGGAGTAATAAGTATAATTGTTATAGTTCTAGCGATAATAATAGTAAAATATGGCTAATAGTGCATGTTATATTGATAATAATAAAAGTAATAAGTATATTTATTACAGTTCTATCGATGATAACTGCATAATATGGGTAATAATGCATGTTATATTGATGATAATAAAAGTAATACGTAGATTTATTATAGTTCTAGCGATTATAACTGCATTATATGGGTAATAATGCATGTTATATTGATAATATCGGGAGTAATAAGTATAATTTTTATAGTTCCAGCGATAATAATAGTACAATATGCCTAATAGTGCATGTTATATTGATAATAATAAAAGTAATAAGTATAATTATTATAGTTCTAGCGATAATAATAGTAAAATATGGCTAAGAGTGCCTGTTATATTGATAATAATAAAAGTAATAAGTATATTTATTATACTTCTGTCGATAATAACTGCATTATATGGGTAATAATGCATGTTATATTGATAATAATATAAGTAATAAGTATAATTATTACAGTTCTGGCGATAATAATAGTAAAATATGGCTAATAGTGCACGTTATATTGATAATAATAAAAGTAATAAGTATATTTATTACAGTTCTATCGATAATAACTGCATAATACGGGTAGTAATGCATGTTATATTGCCAATAATATAAGTAACAAGTATGATTATTACAGTTCTAGCGATAATAACTGCATAATATGGGTAATAATGCATGTTATATTGATAATAATATAAATAATAAGTATAATTATTACAGTTCTGGCGATAATAACTGCATTATATGGGTAATAATGCACGTTATACTGCTAACAATATAAGTAATAAGTATAATTATTACAGTTCTAGCGATAATAACTGCATTATATGGGTAATAATGCATGTTATATTGATAATAATAAAAGTAATAAGTATATTTATTACGGTTCTATCGATTATAACTGCGTAATATGGGTAATAATGCATGTTATATTGATAATAATAAAAGTAATAAGTATATTTATTACGGTTCTATCGATTATAACTGCGTAATATGGGTAATAATGCATGTTATATTGATAATAATAAAAGTAATAAGTATATTTATTATAGTTCTATGGGTAATAACTGCATAATATGGGTAATAATGCATGTTATATTGATGATAATAAAAGTAGTAACTATATTTATTATAGTTCTAGCGATAATCACTGCATTATATGGGTAATAATGCACGTTATATTGCTAATAATATAAGTAATAAGTATAATTATTACAGTTCTAGCGATAATAACTGCATTATTTGGGTAATAATGGATGTTATATTGATAATATCGGGAGTAATAAGTATAATTATTACAGTTCTGGCGATTATATTAGTAAAATATGGCTAATAGTGCATGTTATATTGATAATAATAAGAGTAATAAGTATATTTATTACAGTTCTATCGATAATAACTGCATAATATGGGTAATAATGCATGTTATATTGATGATAATAAAAGTAATACGTAGATTTATTATAGTTCTAGCGATTATAACTGCATTATATGGGTAATAATGCACGTTATATTGCTAATAATATAAGCAATAAGTATAATTATTATAATTCTAGCGATAATAATAGTAAAATATGGCTAATAGTGCATGTTATATTGATAATAATAAAAGTAATAAGTATATTTATTATAGTTCTATCGATAATAACCGCATAATATGGGTAATAATGCATGTTATATTGATGATAATAGAAGTAGTAACTATATTTATTATAGTTCTAGCGATAATCACTGCATTATATGGGTAATAATGCACGTTATATTGCTAATAATATAAGTAATAAGTATAATTATTACAGTTCTAGCGATAATAACTGCATTATTTGGGTAATAATGGATGTTATATTGATAATATCGGGAGTAATAAGTATAATTATTACAGTTCTGGCGATTATATTAGTAAAATATGGCTAATAGTGCATGTTATATTGATAATAATAAAAGTAATAAGTATATTTATTACAGTTCTATCGATAATAACTGCATAATATGGGTAATGATGCATGTTATATTGATGATAATAAAAGTAATACGTATATTTAGTATAGATCTAGCGATAATAACTGCATAATATGGGTAATAATGCATGTTATATTTTAAATAATATAAATAATAAGTATAATTATTACAGTTCTGGCGATAATAACTGCATTATATGGGTAATAATGCACGTTATATTGCTAATAATATAAGTAATAAGTATAATTATTACAGTTCTGGCGATAATAACTGCAGTATATGGGTAATAATGCATGTTATATTGATAATAATAAAAGTAATAAGTATATTTATTATAGTTCTAGCGATAATAACTGCATAATATGGGTAATAATGCATGCTATATTGATAATAATAAAAGTAATAAGTATATTTATTATAGTTCTAGCGATTATAACTGCATAATATGGGTAATAATGCATGTTATATTGATAATAATATAAGTAACAAGTATAATTATTACAGATCCAGCGATAATAACTGCATTATATGGTTAAAAATGCATGTTATATTGATAATAATATAAGTAATAAGTATAATTATTACAGTTCTAGCGATAATAACTGCATAATATGGGTAATAATGCACGTTATACTGCTAACAATATAAGTAATAAGTATAATTATTACAGTTCTAGCGATAATAACTGCATTATATGGGTAATAATGCATGTTATATTGATAATATCGGGAGTAATAAGTATAATTGTTATAGTTCTAGCGATAATAATAGTAAAATATGGCTAATAGTGCATGTTATATTGATAATAATAAAAGTAATAAGTATATTTATTACAGTTCTATCGATGATAACTGCATAATATGGGTAATAATGCATGTTATATTGATGATAATAAAAGTAATACGTAGATTTATTATAGTTCTAGCGATTATAACTGCATTATATGGGTAATAATGCATGTTATATTGATAATATCGGGAGTAATAAGTATAATTTTTATAGTTCCAGCGATAATAATAGTACAATATGCCTAATAGTGCATGTTATATTGATAATAATAAAAGTAATAAGTATAATTATTATAGTTCTAGCGATAATAATAGTAAAATATGGCTAAGAGTGCCTGTTATATTGATAATAATAAAAGTAATAAGTATATTTATTATACTTCTGTCGATAATAACTGCATTATATGGGTAATAATGCATGTTATATTGATAATAATATAAGTAATAAGTATAATTATTACAGTTCTGGCGATAATAATAGTAAAATATGGCTAATAGTGCACGTTATATTGATAATAATAAAAGTAATAAGTATATTTATTACAGTTCTATCGATAATAACTGCATAATACGGGTAGTAATGCATGTTATATTGCCAATAATATAAGTAACAAGTATGATTATTACAGTTCTAGCGATAATAACTGCATTATATGGCTACTAATGCATGTTATATTGATAATAATATAAGTAATAAGTATAATTATTACAGTTCTAGCGATAATAACTGCATAATATTGGTAATAATGCACGTTATACTGCTAACAATATAAGTAATAAGTATAATTATTACAGTTCTAGCGATAATAACTGCATAATATGGGTAATGATGCATGTTATATTGATGATAATAAAAGTAATACGTATATTTATTATAGTTCTAGCGATAATAACTGCATAATACGGGTAATAATGCATGTTATATTGATAATAATATAAGTAATGAGTATAATTATTACAGTTCTAGCGATAACAACTGCATTATATGGGTAATAATGCATGTTATATTGATAATAATATAAGTAATAAGTATAATTATTACAGTTCTAGCGATAATAACTGCATAATAGGGGTAATAATGCACGTTATATTGATAATATCGGGAGTAATAAGTATAATTATTATAGTTCTAGCGATAATACTAGCACAATATGGCTAATAATGCATGTTATATTGATAATATCGGGAGTAATAAGTATAATTATTACAGTTCTGGCGATAATAACTGCAGTATATGGGTAATAATGCATGTTATATTGATAATAATAAAAGTAATAAGTATATTTATTATAGTTCTAGCGATAATAATAGTAAAATATGGCTAATAGTGCATGTTCTATTGATAATAATAAAAGTAATAAGTATATTTATTACAGTTCTATCGATAATAACTGCGTAATATGGGTAATAATGCATGTTATATTGATGATAATGAAAGTTGCAAGTATATTTATTACATTTCTAGCGATAATAACTGCATTATATGCGTAATAATGCATGTTATATTGATAATAATAAAAGTAATAAGTATATTTATTATAGTTCCATGGATAATAACTGCATAATATGGGTAATAATGCATGTTATATTGATGATAATGAAAATAGTAAGTATATTTATTACAGTTCTAGCGATAATAACTGCATTATATGGGTAATAATGCATGTTATATTGATGATAATAAAAGTAATACGCTTATTTATTATAGTTCTAGCGATAATAACTGCATTATATGGCTAATAATGCATGTTATATTGATAATAATATAAGCAATAAGTATAATTATTACAGTTCTGGCGGTAATAACTGCATTATATGGGTAAAAATGCAGGTTATATTGCTAATAATAAAAGTAATAAGTATATTTATTACAGTTCTATCGATAATAACTGCGTAATATGGGTAATAATGCATGTTATATTGATGATAATGAAAATAGTAAGTATATTTATTACAGTTCTAGCGATAATAACTGCATTATATGCGTAATAATGCACGTTATATTGCTAATAATATAAGTAATAAGTATAATTATTACAGTTCTGGCGATATTAACTGCATTATATGGGTAATAATGCACGTTATATTGCCAATAATATAAGTAATAAGTATGATTATTACAGTTCTAGCGATAATAACTGCATTATATGGCTACTAATGCATGTTATATTGATAATAATATAAGTAATAAGTATAATTATTACAGTTCTAGCGATAATAACTGCATAATATGGGTAATAATGCATGTTATATTGATAATAATATAAGTAATAAGTATAATTATTACAGTTCTGGCGATAATAACTGCATTATATGGGTAATAATGCATGTTATATTGATAATAATATAAGTAATAAGTATAATTATTACAGTTCTAGCGATAATAACTGCATAATACGGGTAGTAATGCATGTTATATTGCCAATAATATAAGTAACAAGTATGATTATTACAGTTCTAGCGATAATAACTGCATTATATGGCTACTAATGCATGTTATATTGATAATAATATAAGTAATAAGTATAATTATTACAGTTCTAGCGATAATAACTGCATAATATTGGTAATAATGCACGTTATACTGCTAACAATATAAGTAATAAGTATAATTATTACAGTTCTAGCGATAATAACTGCATAATATGGGTAATGATGCATGTTATATTGATGATAATAAAAGTAATACGTATATTTATTATAGTTCTAGCGATAATAACTGCATAATACGGGTAATAATGCATGTTATATTGATAATAATATAAGTAATGAGTATAATTATTACAGTTCTAGCGATAACAACTGCATTATATGGGTAATAATGCATGTTATATTGATAATAATATAAGTAATAAGTATAATTATTACAGTTCTAGCGATAATAACTGCATAATAGGGGTAATAATGCACGTTATATTGATAATATCGGGAGTAATAAGTATAATTATTATAGTTCTAGCGATAATACTAGCACAATATGGCTAATAATGCATGTTATATTGATAATATCGGGAGTAATAAGTATAATTATTATAGTTCTAGCGATAATAATAGTAAAATATGGCTGATAGTGCATGTTATATTGATAATAATAAGGGTAATAAGTACATTTATTACAGTTCTATCGATAATAACTGCATAATATGGGTAATAATGCATGTTATATTGATGATAATAAAAGTAGTAAGTACATTTATTATAGTTCTAGCGATAATAACTGCATAATATGGGTAATAATGCATGTTATATTGATAATAATATAAGTAATGAGTATAATTATTACAGTTCTAGCGATAACAACTGCATTATATGGGTAATAATGCACGTTATATTGCTAATAATATAAGTAATAAGTATAATTATTACAGTTCTGGCGATAATAACTGCATTATATGGGTAATAATGCACGTTATATTGCCAATAATATAAGTAATAAGTATGATTATTACAGTTCTAGCGATAATAACTGCATTATATGGCTACTAATGCATGTTATATTGATAATAATATAAGTAATAAGTATAATTATTACAGTTCTAGCGATAATAACTGCATAATATGGGTAATAATGCACGTTATACTGCTAACAATATAAGTAATAAGTATAATTATTACAGTTCTAGCGTTAATAACTGCATTATATGGGTAATAATGCATGTTATATTGATAATATCGGGAGTAATAAGTATAATTATTACAGTTCTGGCGATAATAACTGCAGTATATGGGTAATAATGCATGTTATATTGATAATAATAAAAGTAATAAGTATATTTATTATAGTTCTAGCGATAATAATAGTAAAATATGGCTAATAGTGCATGTTCTATTGATAATAATAAAAGTAATAAGTATATTTATTACAGTTCTATCGATAATAACTGCGTAATATGGGTAATAATGCATGTTATATTGATGATAATGAAAGTTGCAAGTATATTTATTACATTTCTAGCGATAATAACTGCATTATATGCGTAATAATGCATGTTATATTGATAATAATAAAAGTAATAAGTATATTTATTATAGTTCCATGGATAATAACTGCATAATATGGGTAATAATGCATGTTATATTGATGATAATGAAAATAGTAAGTATATTTATTACAGTCCTAGCGATAATAACTGCATTATATGGGTAATAATGCATGTTATATTGATGATAATAAAAGTAATACGCTTATTTATTATAGTTCTAGCGATAATAACTGCATTATATGGCTAATAATGCATGTTATATTGATAATAATATAAGCAATAAGTATAATTATTACAGTTCTGGCGGTAATAACTGCATTATATGGGTAAAAATGCAGGTTATATTGCTAATAATAAAAGTAATAAGTATATTTATTACAGTTCTATCGATAATAACTGCGTAATATGGGTAATAATGCATGTTATATTGATGATAATGAAAATAGTAAGTATATTTATTACAGTTCTAGCGATAATAACTGCATTATATGCGTAATAATGCACGTTATATTGCTAATAATATAAGTAATAAGTATAATTATTACAGTTCTGGCGATAATAACTGCATTATATGGGTAATAATGCACGTTATATTGCCAATAATATAAGTAATAAGTATGATTATTACAGTTCTAGCGATAATAACTGCATTATATGGCTACTAATGCATGTTATATTGATAATAATATAAGTAATAAGTATAATTATTACAGTTCTAGCGATAATAACTGCATTATATGGGTAATAATGCATGTTATATTGATAATAATATAAGTAATGAGTATAATTATTACAGTTCTAGCGATAACAACTGCATTATACGGGTAGTAATGCATGTTATATTGATAATAATATAAGTAATAAGTATAATTATTACAGTTCTGGCGATAATAACTGCATTATATGGGTAATAATGCATGTTATATTGATAATAATAAAAGTAATAAGTATATTTATTACAGTTCTATCGATAATAACTGCATAATATGGGTAATGATGCATGTTATATTGATGATAATAAAAGTAATACGTATATTTATTATAGTTCTAGCGATAATAACTGCATAATATGGGTAATAATGCATGTTATATTGATAATAATATAAATAATAAGTATAATTATTACAGTTCTGGCGATAATAACTGCATTATATGGGTAATAATGCACGTTATACTGCTAACAATATAAGTAATAAGTATAATTATTACAGTTCTAGCGATAATAACTGCATTATATGGGTAATAATGCATGTTATATTGATAATAATAAAAGTAATAAGTATATTTATTACGGTTCTATCGATTATAACTGCGTAATATGGGTAATAATGCATGTTATATTGATAATAATAAAAGTAATAAGTATATTTATTACGGTTCTATCGATTATAACTGCGTAATATGGGTAATAATGCATGTTATATTGATAATAATAAAAGTAATAAGTATATTTATTATAGTTCTATGGGTAATAACTGCATAATATGGGTAATAATGCATGTTATATTGATGATAATAAAAGTAGTAACTATATTTATTATAGTTCTAGCGATAATCACTGCATTATATGGGTAATAATGCACGTTATATTGCTAATAATATAAGTAATAAGTATAATTATTACAGTTCTAGCGATAATAACTGCATTATTTGGGTAATAATGGATGTTATATTGATAATATCGGGAGTAATAAGTATAATTATTACAGTTCTGGCGATTATATTAGTAAAATATGGCTAATAGTGCATGTTATATTGATAATAATAAGAGTAATAAGTATATTTATTACAGTTCTATCGATAATAACTGCATAATATGGGTAATAATGCATGTTATATTGATGATAATAAAAGTAATACGTAGATTTATTATAGTTCTAGCGATTATAACTGCATTATATGGGTAATAATGCACGTTATATTGCTAATAATATAAGCAATAAGTATAATTATTATAATTCTAGCGATAATAATAGTAAAATATGGCTAATAGTGCATGTTATATTGATAATAATAAAAGTAATAAGTATATTTATTATAGTTCTATCGATAATAACCGCATAATATGGGTAATAATGCATGTTATATTGATGATAATAGAAGTAGTAACTATATTTATTATAGTTCTAGCGATAATCACTGCATTATATGGGTAATAATGCACGTTATATTGCTAATAATATAAGTAATAAGTATAATTATTACAGTTCTAGCGATAATAACTGCATTATTTGGGTAATAATGGATGTTATATTGATAATATCGGGAGGAATAAGTATAATTATTACAGTTCTGGCGATTATATTAGTAAAATATGGCTAATAGTGCATGTTATATTGATAATAATAAAAGTAATAAGTATATTTATTACAGTTCTATCGATAATAACTGCATAATATGGGTAATGATGCATGTTATATTGATGATAATAAAAGTAATACGTATATTTAGTATAGATCTAGCGATAATAACTGCATAATATGGGTAATAATGCATGTTATATTGATAATAATATAAATAATAAGTATAATTATTACAGTTCTGGCGATAATAACTGCATTATATGGGTAATAATGCACGTTATATTGCTAATAATATAAGTAATAAGTATAATTATTACAGTTCTGGCGATAATAACTGCAGTATATGGGTAATAATGCATGTTATATTGATAATAATAAAAGTAATAAGTATATTTATTATAGTTCTAGCGATAATAACTGCATAATATGGGTAATAATGCATGCTATATTGATAATAATAAAAGTAATAAGTATATTTATTATAGTTCTAGCGATTATAACTGCATAATATGGGTAATAATGCATGTTATATTGATAATAATATAAGTAACAAGTATAATTATTACAGATCCAGCGATAATAACTGCATTATATGGTTAAAAATGCATGTTATATTGATAATAATATAAGTAATAAGTATAATTATTACAGTTCTAGCGATAATAACTGCATAATATGGGTAATAATGCACGTTATACTGCTAACAATATAAGTAATAAGTATAATTATTACAGTTCTAGCGATAATAACTGCATTATATGGGTAATAATGCATGTTATATTGATAATATCGGGAGTAATAAGTATAATTATTATAGTTCTAGCGATAATAATAGTACAATATGGCTAATAATGCATGTTATATTGATAATATCGGGAGTAATAAGTATAATTGTTATAGTTCTAGCGATAATAATAGTAAAATATGGCTAATAGTGCATGTTATATTGATAATAATAAAAGTAATAAGTATATTTATTACAGTTCTATCGATGATAACTGCATAATATGGGTAATAATGCATGTTATATTGATGATAATAAAAGTAATACGTAGATTTATTATAGTTCTAGCGATTATAACTGCATTATATGGGTAATAATGCATGTTATATTGATAATATCGGGAGTAATAAGTATAATTTTTATAGTTCCAGCGATAATAATAGTACAATATGCCTAATAGTGCATGTTATATTGATAATAATAAAAGTAATAAGTATAATTATTATAGTTCTAGCGATAATAATAGTAAAATATGGCTAAGAGTGCCTGTTATATTGATAATAATAAAAGTAATAAGTATATTTATTATACTTCTGTCGATAATAACTGCATTATATGGGTAATAATGCATGTTATATTGATAATAATATAAGTAATAAGTATAATTATTACAGTTCTGGCGATAATAATAGTAAAATATGGCTAATAGTGCACGTTATATTGATAATAATAAAAGTAATAAGTATATTTATTACAGTTCTATCGATAATAACTGCATAATACGGGTAGTAATGCATGTTATATTGCCAATAATATAAGTAACAAGTATGATTATTACAGTTCTAGCGATAATAACTGCATTATATGGCTACTAATGCATGTTATATTGATAATAATATAAGTAATAAGTATAATTATTACAGTTCTAGCGATAATAACTGCATAATATTGGTAATAATGCACGTTATACTGCTAACAATATAAGTAATAAGTATAATTATTACAGTTCTAGCGATAATAACTGCATAATATGGGTAATGATGCATGTTATATTGATGATAATAAAAGTAATACGTATATTTATTATAGTTCTAGCGATAATAACTGCATAATACGGGTAATAATGCATGTTATATTGATAATAATATAAGTAATGAGTATAATTATTACAGTTCTAGCGATAACAACTGCATTATATGGGTAATAATGCATGTTATATTGATAATAATATAAGTAATAAGTATAATTATTACAGTTCTAGCGATAATAACTGCATAATAGGGGTAATAATGCACGTTATATTGATAATATCGGGAGTAATAAGTATAATTATTATAGTTCTAGCGATAATACTAGCACAATATGGCTAATAATGCATGTTATATTGATAATATCGGGAGTAATAAGTATAATTATTATAGTTCTAGCGATAATAATAGTAAAATATGGCTGATAGTGCATGTTATATTGATAATAATAAGGGTAATAAGTACATTTATTACAGTTCTATCGATAATAACTGCATAATATGGGTAATAATGCATGTTATATTGATGATAATAAAAGTAGTAAGTACATTTATTATAGTTCTAGCGATAATAACTGCATAATATGGGTAATAATGCATGTTATATTGATAATAATATAAGTAATGAGTATAATTATTACAGTTCTAGCGATAACAACTGCATTATATGGGTAATAATGCACGTTATATTGCTAATAATATAAGTAATAAGTATAATTATTACAGTTCTGGCGATAATAACTGCATTATATGGGTAATAATGCACGTTATATTGCCAATAATATAAGTAATAAGTATGATTATTACAGTTCTAGCGATAATAACTGCATTATATGGCTACTAATGCATGTTATATTGATAATAATATAAGTAATAAGTATAATTATTACAGTTCTAGCGATAATAACTGCATAATATGGGTAATAATGCACGTTATACTGCTAACAATATAAGTAATAAGTATAATTATTACAGTTCTAGCGTTAATAACTGCATTATATGGGTAATAATGCATGTTATATTGATAATATCGGGAGTAATAAGTATAATTATTACAGTTCTGGCGATAATAACTGCAGTATATGGGTAATAATGCATGTTATATTGATAATAATAAAAGTAATAAGTATATTTATTATAGTTCTAGCGATAATAATAGTAAAATATGGCTAATAGTGCATGTTCTATTGATAATAATAAAAGTAATAAGTATATTTATTACAGTTCTATCGATAATAACTGCGTAATATGGGTAATAATGCATGTTATATTGATGATAATGAAAGTTGCAAGTATATTTATTACATTTCTAGCGATAATAACTGCATTATATGCGTAATAATGCATGTTATATTGATAATAATAAAAGTAATAAGTATATTTATTATAGTTCCATGGATAATAACTGCATAATATGGGTAATAATGCATGTTATATTGATGATAATGAAAATAGTAAGTATATTTATTACAGTTCTAGCGATAATAACTGCATTATATGGGTAATAATGCATGTTATATTGATGATAATAAAAGTAATACGCTTATTTATTATAGTTCTAGCGATAATAACTGCATTATATGGCTAATAATGCATGTTATATTGATAATAATATAAGCAATAAGTATAATTATTACAGTTCTGGCGGTAATAACTGCATTATATGGGTAAAAATGCAGGTTATATTGCTAATAATAAAAGTAATAAGTATATTTATTACAGTTCTATCGATAATAACTGCGTAATATGGGTAATAATGCATGTTATATTGATGATAATGAAAATAGTAAGTATATTTATTACAGTTCTAGCGATAATAACTGCATTATATGCGTAATAATGCACGTTATATTGCTAATAATATAAGTAATAAGTATAATTATTACAGTTCTGGCGATAATAACTGCATTATATGGGTAATAATGCACGTTATATTGCCAATAATATAAGTAATAAGTATGATTATTACAGTTCTAGCGATAATAACTGCATTATATGGCTACTAATGCATGTTATATTGATAGTAATATAAGTAATAAGTATAATTATTACAGTTCTAGCGATAATAACTGCATAATATGGGTAATAATGCATGTTATATTGATAATAATATAAGTAATAAGTATAATTATTACAGTTCTGGCGATAATAACTGCATTATATGGGTAATAATGCATGTTATATTGATAATAATATAAGTAATAAGTATAATTATTACAGTTCTAGCGATAATAACTGCATAATATGGGTAATAATGCATGTTATATTGATGATAATGAAAATAGTAAGTATATTTATTACAGTTCTAGCGATAATAACTGCATTATATGGGTAATAATGCATGTTATATTGATGATAATAAAAGTAATACGCTTATTTATTATAGTTCTAGCGATAATAACTGCATTATATGGCTAATAATGCATGTTATATTGATAATAATATAAGCAATAAGTATAATTATTACAGTTCTGGCGGTAATAACTGCATTATATGGGTAAAAATGCAGGTTATATTGCTAATAATAAAAGTAATAAGTATATTTATTACAGTTCTATCGATAATAACTGCGTAATATGGGTAATAATGCATGTTATATTGATGATAATGAAAATAGTAAGTATATTTATTACAGTTCTAGCGATAATAACTGCATTATATGCGTAATAATGCACGTTATATTGCTAATAATATAAGTAATAAGTATAATTATTACAGTTCTGGCGATAATAACTGCATTATATGGGTAATAATGCACGTTATATTGCCAATAATATAAGTAATAAGTATGATTATTACAGTTCTAGCGATAATAACTGCATTATATGGCTACTAATGCATGTTATATTGATAATAATATAAGTAATAAGTATAATTATTACAGTTCTAGCGATAATAACTGCATAATATGGGTAATAATGCATGTTATATTGATAATAATATAAGTAATAAGTATAATTATTACAGTTCTGGCGATAATAACTGCATTATATGGGTAATAATGCATGTTATATTGATAATAATATAAGTAATAAGTATAATTATTACAGTTCTAGCGATAATAACTGCATAATACGGGTAGTAATGCATGTTATATTGCCAATAATATAAGTAACAAGTATGATTATTACAGTTCTAGCGATAATAACTGCATTATATGGCTACTAATGCATGTTATATTGATAATAATATAAGTAATAAGTATAATTATTACAGTTCTAGCGATAATAACTGCATAATATTGGTAATAATGCACGTTATACTGCTAACAATATAAGTAATAAGTATAATTATTACAGTTCTAGCGATAATAACTGCATAATATGGGTAATGATGCATGTTATATTGATGATAATAAAAGTAATACGTATATTTATTATAGTTCTAGCGATAATAACTGCATAATACGGGTAATAATGCATGTTATATTGATAATAATATAAGTAATGAGTATAATTATTACAGTTCTAGCGATAACAACTGCATTATATGGGTAATAATGCATGTTATATTGATAATAATATAAGTAATAAGTATAATTATTACAGTTCTAGCGATAATAACTGCATAATAGGGGTAATAATGCACGTTATATTGATAATATCGGGAGTAATAAGTATAATTATTATAGTTCTAGCGATAATACTAGCACAATATGGCTAATAATGCATGTTATATTGATAATATCGGGAGTAATAAGTATAATTATTATAGTTCTAGCGATAATAATAGTAAAATATGGCTGATAGTGCATGTTATATTGATAATAATAAGGGTAATAAGTACATTTATTACAGTTCTATCGATAATAACTGCATAATATGGGTAATAATGCATGTTATATTGATGATAATAAAAGTAGTAAGTACATTTATTATAGTTCTAGCGATAATAACTGCATAATATGGGTAATAATGCATGTTATATTGATAATAATATAAGTAATGAGTATAATTATTACAGTTCTAGCGATAACAACTGCATTATATGGGTAATAATGCACGTTATATTGCTAATAATATAAGTAATAAGTATAATTATTACAGTTCTGGCGATAATAACTGCATTATATGGGTAATAATGCACGTTATATTGCCAATAATATAAGTAATAAGTATGATTATTACAGTTCTAGCGATAATAACTGCATTATATGGCTACTAATGCATGTTATATTGATAATAATATAAGTAATAAGTATAATTATTACAGTTCTAGCGATAATAACTGCATAATATGGGTAATAATGCACGTTATACTGCTAACAATATAAGTAATAAGTATAATTATTACAGTTCTAGCGTTAATAACTGCATTATATGGGTAATAATGCATGTTATATTGATAATATCGGGAGTAATAAGTATAATTATTACAGTTCTGGCGATAATAACTGCAGTATATGGGTAATAATGCATGTTATATTGATAATAATAAAAGTAATAAGTATATTTATTATAGTTCTAGCGATAATAATAGTAAAATATGGCTAATAGTGCATGTTCTATTGATAATAATAAAAGTAATAAGTATATTTATTACAGTTCTATCGATAATAACTGCGTAATATGGGTAATAATGCATGTTATATTGATGATAATGAAAGTTGCAAGTATATTTATTACATTTCTAGCGATAATAACTGCATTATATGCGTAATAATGCATGTTATATTGATAATAATAAAAGTAATAAGTATATTTATTATAGTTCCATGGATAATAACTGCATAATATGGGTAATAATGCATGTTATATTGATGATAATGAAAATAGTAAGTATATTTATTACAGTCCTAGCGATAATAACTGCATTATATGGGTAATAATGCATGTTATATTGATGATAATAAAAGTAATACGCTTATTTATTATAGTTCTAGCGATAATAACTGCATTATATGGCTAATAATGCATGTTATATTGATAATAATATAAGCAATAAGTATAATTATTACAGTTCTGGCGGTAATAACTGCATTATATGGGTAAAAATGCAGGTTATATTGCTAATAATAAAAGTAATAAGTATATTTATTACAGTTCTATCGATAATAACTGCGTAATATGGGTAATAATGCATGTTATATTGATGATAATGAAAATAGTAAGTATATTTATTACAGTTCTAGCGATAATAACTGCATTATATGCGTAATAATGCACGTTATATTGCTAATAATATAAGTAATAAGTATAATTATTACAGTTCTGGCGATAATAACTGCATTATATGGGTAATAATGCACGTTATATTGCCAATAATATAAGTAATAAGTATGATTATTACAGTTCTAGCGATAATAACTGCATTATATGGCTACTAATGCATGTTATATTGATAATAATATAAGTAATAAGTATAATTATTACAGTTCTAGCGATAATAACTGCATTATATGGGTAATAATGCATGTTATATTGATAATAATATAAGTAATGAGTATAATTATTACAGTTCTAGCGATAACAACTGCATTATACGGGTAGTAATGCATGTTATATTGATAATAATATAAGTAATAAGTATAATTATTACAGTTCTGGCGATAATAACTGCATTATATGGGTAATAATGCATGTTATATTGATAATAATAAAAGTAATAAGTATATTTATTACAGTTCTATCGATAATAACTGCATAATATGGGTAATGATGCATGTTATATTGATGATAATAAAAGTAATACGTATATTTATTATAGTTCTAGCGATAATAACTGCATAATATGGGTAATAATGCATGTTATATTGATAATAATATAAATAATAAGTATAATTATTACAGTTCTGGCGATAATAACTGCATTATATGGGTAATAATGCACGTTATACTGCTAACAATATAAGTAATAAGTATAATTATTACAGTTCTAGCGATAATAACTGCATTATATGGGTAATAATGCATGTTATATTGATAATAATAAAAGTAATAAGTATATTTATTACGGTTCTATCGATTATAACTGCGTAATATGGGTAATAATGCATGTTATATTGATAATAATAAAAGTAATAAGTATATTTATTACGGTTCTATCGATTATAACTGCGTAATATGGGTAATAATGCATGTTATATTGATAATAATAAAAGTAATAAGTATATTTATTATAGTTCTATGGGTAATAACTGCATTATATGGGTAATAATGCATGTTATATTGATAATAATAAAAGTAATAAGTATATTTATTACAGTTCTATCGATAATAACTGCATAATATGGGTAATGATGCATGTTATATTGATGATAATAAAAGTAATACGTATATTTATTATAGTTCTAGCGATAATAACTGCATAATATGGGTAATAATGCATGTTATATTGATAATAATATAAATAATAAGTATAATTATTACAGTTCTGGCGATAATAACTGCATTATATGGGTAATAATGCACGTTATACTGCTAACAATATAAGTAATAAGTATAATTATTACAGTTCTAGCGATAATAACTGCATTATATGGGTAATAATGCATGTTATATTGATAATAATAAAAGTAATAAGTATATTTATTACGGTTCTATCGATTATAACTGCGTAATATGGGTAATAATGCATGTTATATTGATAATAATAAAAGTAATAAGTATAATTATTATAGTTCTAGCGATAATAATAGTAAAATATGGCTAAGAGTGCCTGTTATATTGATAATAATAAAAGTAATAAGTATATTTATTATACTTCTGTCGATAATAACTGCATTATATGGGTAATAATGCATGTTATATTGATAATAATATAAGTAATAAGTATAATTATTACAGTTCTGGCGATAATAATAGTAAAATATGGCTAATAGTGCACGTTATATTGATAATAATAAAAGTAATAAGTATATTTATTACAGTTCTATCGATAATAACTGCGTAATATGGGTAATAATGCATGTTATATTGATGATAATGAAAGTTGCAAGTATATTTATTACATTTCTAGCGATAATAACTGCATTATATGCGTAATAATGCATGTTATATTGATAATAATAAAAGTAATAAGTATATTTATTATAGTTCCATGGATAATAACTGCATAATATGGGTAATAATGCATGTTATATTGATGATAATGAAAATAGTAAGTATATTTATTACAGTTCTAGCGATAATAACTGCATTATATGGGTAATAATGCATGTTATATTGATGATAATAAAAGTAATACGCTTATTTATTATAGTTCTAGCGATAATAACTGCATTATATGGCTAATAATGCATGTTATATTGATAATAATATAAGCAATAAGTATAATTATTACAGTTCTGGCGGTAATAACTGCATTATATGGGTAAAAATGCAGGTTATATTGCTAATAATAAAAGTAATAAGTATATTTATTACAGTTCTATCGATAATAACTGCGTAACATGGGTAATAATGCATGTTATATTGATAATAATATAAGTAGTAAGTATAATTATTACAGTTCTAGCGATAATAACTGCATAATATGGGTAATAATGCATGTTACATTGATAATAATAATAGTAATAAGTATATTTATTATAGTTCTATCGATAATAACTGCATAATATGGGTAATAATGCATGTTATATTGATAATAATATAAGTAATAAGTATAGTTATTACAGTTCTAGCGATAATAACTGCATAATATGGGTAATAATGCATGTTATATTGATAATAATAAAAGTAATTAGTATATTTATTACAGTTCTATCGCTAATAACTGCATAATATGGGTAATAATGCATGTTATATTGATAATAATAAAAGTAATAAGTATATTTATTACAGTTCTATCGCTAATAACTGCATAATGTTGGTAATAATGCATGTTTTATTGATGATAATAAAAGTAATACGTATATATATTATAGATCTATCGATAATAACTGCATAATATGGGTAATAATGCATGTTATATTGATAATAATAAAAGTAATAAGTATAATTATTATAGTTCTAGCGATAATAATAGTAAAATATGGCTAAGAGTGCCTGTTATATTGATAATAATAAAAGTAATAAGTATATTTATTATACTTCTGTCGATAATAACTGCATTATATGGGTAATAATGCATGTTATATTGATAATAATATAAGTAATAAGTATAATTATTACAGTTCTGGCGATAATAATAGTAAAATATGGCTAATAGTGCACGTTATATTGATAATAATAAAAGTAATAAGTATATTTATTACAGTTCTATCGATAATAACTGCGTAATATGGGTAATAATGCATGTTATATTGATGATAATGAAAGTTGCAAGTATATTTATTACATTTCTAGCGATAATAACTGCATTATATGCGTAATAATGCATGTTATATTGATAATAATAAAAGTAATAAGTATATTTATTATAGTTCCATGGATAATAACTGCATAATATGGGTAATAATGCATGTTATATTGATGATAATGAAAATAGTAAGTATATTTATTACAGTTCTAGCGATAATAACTGCATTATATGGGTAATAATGCATGTTATATTGATGATAATAAAAGTAATACGCTTATTTATTATAGTTCTAGCGATAATAACTGCATTATATGGCTAATAATGCATGTTATATTGATAATAATATAAGCAATAAGTATAATTATTACAGTTCTGGCGGTAATAACTGCATTATATGGGTAAAAATGCAGGTTATATTGCTAATAATAAAAGTAATAAGTATATTTATTACAGTTCTATCGATAATAACTGCGTAATATGGGTAATAATGCATGTTATATTGATGATAATGAAAATAGTAAGTATATTTATTACAGTTCTAGCGATAATAACTGCATTATATGCGTAATAATGCACGTTATATTGCTAATAATATAAGTAATAAGTATAATTATTACAGTTCTGGCGATAATAACTGCATTATATGGGTAATAATGCACGTTATATTGCCAATAATATAAGTAATAAGTATGATTATTACAGTTCTAGCGATAATAACTGCATTATATGGCTACTAATGCATGTTATATTGATAGTAATATAAGTAATAAGTATAATTATTACAGTTCTAGCGATAATAACTGCATAATATGGGTAATAATGCATGTTATATTGATAATAATATAAGTAATAAGTATAATTATTACAGTTCTGGCGATAATAACTGCATTATATGGGTAATAATGCATGTTATATTGATAATAATATAAGTAATAAGTATAATTATTACAGTTCTAGCGATAATAACTGCATAATATGGGTAATAATGCACGTTATACTGCTAACAATATAAGTAATAAGTATAATTATTACAGTTCTGGCGATAATAACTGCATTATATGGGTAATAACGCACGTTATATTTGCTAATAATATAAGTAATAAGTATAATTATTATAGTTCTAGCGATAATAATAGTAAAATATGGCTAATAGTGCATGTTATATTGATAATAATAAAAGTAATAAGTATATTTATTACAGTTCTATCGATAATAACTGCATAATATGGGTAATGATGCATGTTATATTGATGATAATAAAAGTAATACGTATATTTATTATAGTTCTAGCGATAATAACTGCATAATATGGGTAATAATGCATGTTATATTGATAATAATATAAATAATAAGTATAATTATTACAGTTCTGGCGATAATAACTGCATTATATGGGTAATAATGCACGTTATACTGCTAACAATATAAGTAATAAGTATAATTATTACAGTTCTAGCGATAATAACTGCATTATATGGGTAATAATGCATGTTATATTGATAATAATAAAAGTAATAAGTATATTTATTACGGTTCTATCGATTATAACTGCGTAATATGGGTAATAATGCATGTTATATTGATAATAATAAAAGTAATAAGTATATTTATTACGGTTCTATCGATTATAACTGCGTAATATGGGTAATAATGCATGTTATATTGATAATAATAAAAGTAATAAGTATATTTATTATAGTTCTATGGGTAATAACTGCATAATATGGGTAATAATGCATGTTATATTGATGATAATAAAAGTCGTAACTATATTTATTATAGTTCTAGCGATAATCACTGCATTATATGGGTAATAATGCACGTTATATTGCTAATAATATAAGTAATAAGTATAATTATTACAGTTCTAGCGATAATAACTGCATTATTTGGGTAATAATGGATGTTATATTGATAATATCGGGAGTAATAAGTATAATTATTACAGTTCTGGCGATTATATTAGTAAAATATGGCTAATAGTGCATGTTATATTGATAATAATAAGAGTAATAAGTATATTTATTACAGTTCTATCGATAATAACTGCATAATATGGGTAATAATGCATGTTATATTGATGATAATAAAAGTAATACGTAGATTTATTATAGTTCTAGCGATTATAACTGCATTATATGGGTAATAATGCACGTTATATTGCTAATAATATAAGCAATAAGTATAATTATTATAATTCTAGCGATAATAATAGTAAAATATGGCTAATAGTGCATGTTATATTGATAATAATAAAAGTAATAAGTATATTTATTATAGTTCTATCGATAATAACCGCATAATATGGGTAATAATGCATGTTATATTGATGATAATAGAAGTAGTAACTATATTTATTATAGTTCTAGCGATAATCACTGCATTATATGGGTAATAATGCACGTTATATTGCTAATAATATAAGTAATAAGTATAATTATTACAGTTCTAGCGATAATAACTGCATTATTTGGGTAATAATGGATGTTATATTGATAATATCGGGAGGAATAAGTATAATTATTACAGTTCTGGCGATTATATTAGTAAAATATGGCTAATAGTGCATGTTATATTGATAATAATAAAAGTAATAAGTATATTTATTACAGTTCTATCGATAATAACTGCATAATATGGGTAATGATGCATGTTATATTGATGATAATAAAAGTAATACGTATATTTAGTATAGATCTAGCGATAATAACTGCATAATATGGGTAATAATGCATGTTATATTGATAATAATATAAATAATAAGTATAATTATTACAGTTCTGGCGATAATAACTGCATTATATGGGTAATAATGCACGTTATATTGCTAATAATATAAGTAATAAGTATAATTATTACAGTTCTGGCGATAATAACTGCAGTATATGGGTAATAATGCATGTTATATTGATAATAATAAAAGTAATAAGTATATTTATTATAGTTCTAGCGATAATAACTGCATAATATGGGTAATAATGCATGCTATATTGATAATAATAAAAGTAATAAGTATATTTATTATAGTTCTAGCGATTATAACTGCATAATATGGGTAATAATGCATGTTATATTGATAATAATATAAGTAACAAGTATAATTATTACAGATCCAGCGATAATAACTGCATTATATGGTTAAAAATGCATGTTATATTGATAATAATATAAGTAATAAGTATAATTATTACAGTTCTAGCGATAATAACTGCATAATATGGGTAATAATGCACGTTATACTGCTAACAATATAAGTAATAAGTATAATTATTACAGTTCTAGCGATAATAACTGCATTATATGGGTAATAATGCATGTTATATTGATAATATCGGGAGTAATGAGTATAATTATTATAGTTCTAGCGATAATAATAGTACAATATGGCTAACAATGCATGTTATATTGATAATATCGGGAGTAATAAGTATAATTGTTATAGTTCTAGCGATAATAATAGTAAAATATGGCTAATAGTGCATGTTATATTGATAATAATAAAAGTAATAAGTATATTTATTACAGTTCTATCGATGATAACTGCATAATATGGGTAATAATGCATGTTATATTGATGATAATAAAAGTAATACGTAGATTTATTATAGTTCTAGCGATTATAACTGCATTATATGGGTAATAATGCATGTTATATTGATAATATCGGGAGTAATAAGTATAATTTTTATAGTTCCAGCGATAATAATAGTACAATATGCCTAATAGTGCATGTTATATTGATAATAATAAAAGTAATAAGTATAATTATTATAGTTCTAGCGATAATAATAGTAAAATATGGCTAAGAGTGCCTGTTATATTGATAATAATAAAAGTAATAAGAATATTTATTATACTTCTGTCGATAATAACTGCATTATATGGGTAATAATGCATGTTATATTGATAATAATATACGTAATAAGTATAATTATTACAGTTCTGGCGATAATAATAGTAAAATATGGCTAATAGTGCACGTTATATTGATAATAATAAAAGTAATAAGTATATTTATTACAGTTCTATCGATAATAACTGCATAATACGGGTAGTAATGCATGTTATATTGCCAATAATATAAGTAACAAGTATGATTATTACAGTTCTAGCGATAATAACTGCATTATATGGCTACTAATGCATGTTATATTGATAATAATATAAGTAATAAGTATAATTATTACAGTTCTAGCGATAATAACTGCATAATATTGGTAATAATGCACGTTATACTGCAAACAATATAAGTAATAAGTATAATTATTACAGTTCTAGCGATAATAACTGCATAATATGGGTAATGATGCATGTTATATTGATGATAATAAAAGTAATACGTATATTTATTATAGTTCTAGCGATAATAACTGCATAATATGGGTAATAATGCATGTTTTATTGATAATAATATAAATAATAAATATAATTATTACAGTTCTAGCGATAATAACTGCATTATATGGGTAATAATGCATGTTATATTGATAATAATAAAAGTAATAAGTATAATTATTACGGTTCTAGCCATAATAACTGCATTATATGGGTCATAATGCATGTTATATTGATAATATTGGGAGTAATAAGTATAATTATTATAGTCCTAGCGATAGTAATAGTAAAATATGGCTAATAGTGCATGTTCTATTGATAATAATAAAAGTAATAAGTATATTTATTACAGTTCTATCGATAATAACTGCATAATATGGGTAATAATGCATGTTATATTGATGATAATAAAAGTAATACGTATATTTATTATAATTCTACTGATTATAACTGCATTATATGGGTAACAATGCATGTTATATTGATAATATCGGGAGTAATAAGTATAATTATTATAGTTCCAGCGATAATAATAGTACAATATGCCTAATAGTGCATGTTATATTGATAATAATAAAAGTAATAAGTATAATTATTATAGTTCTAGCGATAATAATAGTAAAATATGGCTAAGAGTGCATGTTATATTGATAATAGTAAAAGTAATAAGTATATTTATTATAGTTCTATGGATAATAACTGCATAATATGGGTAATAATGCATGTTATATTGATGACAATGAAAGTAGTAAGTATATTTATTACAGTTCTAGCGATAATAACTGCATTATATGGGTAATAATGCATGTTATATTGATAATAATAAAAGTAATAAGTATATTTATTACAGTTCTATCGATAATAACTGCGTAATATGGGTAATAATGCATGTTATATTGATGATAATGAAAATAGTAAGTATATTTATTACAGTTCTAGCGATAATAACTGCATTATATGCGTAATAATGCATGTTATATTGATAATATCGGGAGTAATAAGTATAATTATTATAGTTCTAGCGATGATAATCGTAAAATATAGGTAATAGTGCATGTTATATTGATAATAATATAAGTAATAAGTATAATTATTACAGTTCTACCGATAATAACTGCATTATATGGGTCATAATGCATGTTATATTGATAATATTGGGAGTAATAAGTATAATTATTGCAGTTCTAGCGATAATAATAGTACAATATGGCGAATAATGCACGTTATATTGATAATATCGGGAGTAGTAAGTATAAGTATTATAGTTCTTGCGATAATAATAGTAAAATATGGCTAATAGTGCATGTTATATTGATAATAATAAAAGTAATAAGTATATTTATTACAGTTCTATCGATGATAACTGCATAATATGGGTAATAATGCATGTTATATTGATAATAATAAAAGTAATAAGTATATTTATTATAGTTCTAGCGATTATAACTGCATAATATGGGTTATAATGCATGTTATATTGAGAATAATATAAGTAATAAGTATAATTATTACAGTTCTAGCGATAATAACTGCATTATATGGGTAATAATGCATGTTATATTGATAATAATATAAGTAATAAGTATAATTATTACAGTTCTGGCGGTAATAACTGCATTATATGGGTAATAATGCAGGTTATATTGCTAATAATATAAGTAATAAGTATAATTATTACAGTTCTAGCGATAATAACTGCATTATATGGGTAATAATGCATGTTATATTGATAATAATAAAAGTAATAAGTATATTTATTATAGTTCTATCGATAATAACTGCATTATATGGGTCGTAATGCATGTTATATTGGTAATATTGGGAGTAATAAGTATAATTATTATAGTCCTAGCGATAGTAATAGTAAAATATGGCTAATAGTGCATGTTCTATTGATAATAATAAAAGTAATAAGTATATTTATTATAGTTCTATCGATATTAACTGCATAATGTGGGTAATAATACATGTTATATTGATGATAATAAAAGTAGTAAGTACATTTATTATAGTTCTAGCGATAATAACTGCATAATATGGGTAATAATGCATGTTATATTGATAATCATATAAGTAATAAGTATAATTATTACAGTTCTAGCGATAATAACTGCATTATATGGGTAATAATGCACGTTATATTGCTAATAATATAAGTAATAAGTATATTTATTACAGTTCTATCGATAATAACTGCATAATATGGGTAATGATGCATGTTATATTGATGATAATAAAAGTAATACGTATATTTATTATAGTTCTAGCGATAATAACTGCATAATATGGGTAATAATGCATGTTTTATTGATAATAATATAAATAATAAATATAATTATTACAGTTCTAGCGATAATAACTGCATTATATGGCTAATAATGCATGTTATATTGATAATAATAAAAGTAATAAGTATAATTATTACGGTTCTAGCGATAATAACTGCATTATATGGGTCATAATGCATGTTATATTGATAATATTGGGAGTAATAAGTATAATTATTATAGTCCTAGCGATAGTAATAGTAAAATATGGCTAATAGTGCATGTTCTATTGATAATAATAAAAGTAATAAGTATATTTATTACAGTTCTATCGATAATAACTGCATAATATGGGTAATAATGCATGTTATATTGATGATAATAAAAGTAATACGTATATTTATTATAATTCTACTGATTATAACTGCATTATATGGGTAATAATGCATGTTATATTGATAATATCGGGAGTAATAAGTATAATTATTATAGTTCCAGCGATAATAATAGTACAATATGCCTAATAGTGCATGTTATATTGATAATAATAAAAGTAATAAGTATAATTATTATAGTTCTAGCGATAATAATAGTAAAATATGGCTAAGAGTGCATGTTATATTGATAATAGTATAAGTAATAAGTATATTTATTATAGTTCTATGGATAATAACTGCATAATATGGGTAATAATGCATGTTATATTGATGATAATGAAAGTAGTAAGTATATTTATTACAGTTCTAGCGATAATAACTGCATTATATGGGTAATAATGCATGTTATATTGATAATAATAAAAGTAATAAGTATATTTATTATAGTTCTATGGATAATAACTGCATAATATGGGTAATAATGCATGTTATATTGGTGATAATGAAAGTAGTAAGTATATTTATTACAGATCTAGCGATAATAACTGCATTATATGGGTAATAATGCATGTTATATTGATAATATTGGGAGTAATAAGTATAATTATTATAGTCCTAGCGATAATAATAGTAAAATATGGCTAATAGTGTATGTTCTACTGATAATAATAAAAGTAATAAGTATATGTATTACAGTTCTATCGATAATAACTGCATAATATGGGTAATAATGCATGTTATATTGATGATAATAAAAGTAATACGTATATTTATTATAGTTCTAGCGATAATAACTGCATAATATGGGTAATAATGCATGTTATATTGATGATAATGAAAGTAGTAAATATATTTATTACAGTTCTAGCGATAATAACTGCATTATATGGGTAATAATGCATGTTATATTGATAATATTGGGA
The DNA here is from genome assembly GCA_963576845.1 of Megachile leachella. Lineage (NCBI taxonomy): Eukaryota > Metazoa > Arthropoda > Insecta > Hymenoptera > Megachilidae > Megachile > Megachile leachella. The sequence continues at coordinate 40,825 of CAUYWW010000255.1, read as the reverse complement.
GTAATAAGTATAATTATTATAGTCCGAGCGATAATAATAGTAAAATATGGCTAATAGTGCATGTTCTATTGATAATAATAAAAGTAATAAGTATATGTATTACAGTTCTATCGATAATAACTGCATAATATGGGTAATGATGCATGTTATATTGATGATAATAAAAGTAATACGTATATTTATTATAGTTCTAGCGATAATAACTGCATAATACGGGTAATAATGCATGTTATATTGATAATAATATAAGTAATAAGTATATTTATTATAGTTCTATGGATAATAACTGCATAATATGGGTAATAATGCATGTTATATTGGTGATAATGAAAGTAGTAAGTATATTTATTACAGATCTAGCGATAATAACTGCATTATATGGGTAATAATGCATGTTATATTGATAATATTGGGAGTAATAAGTATAATTATTATAGGCCTAGCGATAATAATAGTAAAATATGGCTAATAGTGTATGTTCTACTGATAATAATAAAAGTAATAAGTATATGTATTACAGTTCTATCGATAATAACTGCATAATATGGGTAATAATGCATGTTATATTGATGATAATAAAAGTAATACGTATATTTATTATAGTTCTAGCGATAATAACTGCATAATATGGGTAATAATGCATGTTATATTGATGATAATGAAAGTAGTAAATATATTTATTACAGTTCTAGCGATAATAACTGCATTATATGGGTAATAATGCATGTTATATTGATAATATTGGGAGTAATAAGTATAATTATTATAGTCCGAGCGATAATAATAGTAAAATATGGCTAATAGTGCATGTTCTATTGATAATAATAAAAGTAATAAGTATTTGTATTACAGTTCTATCGATAATAACTGCATAATATGGGTAATGATGCATGTTATATTGATGATAATAAAAGTAATACGTATATTTATTATAGTTCTAGCGATAATAACTGCATAATACGGGTAATAATGCATGTTATATTGAGAATAATATAAGTAATAAGTATAATTATTACAGTTCTAGCGATAATAACTGCATTATATGGGTAATAATGCATGTTATATTGATAATAATATAAGTAGTAAGTATAATTATTACAGTTCTAGCGATAATAACTGCATAATATTGGTAATAATGCATGTTATATTGATGATAATAAAAGTAGTACGTATATTTATTATAGTTCTAGCAATAATAACTGCATAACATGGGTAATAATGCATGTTATATTGATAATAATATAAGTAATAAGTATAATTATTACAGTTCTAGCGATAATAACTGCATAATATGGGTAATAATGCATGTTATATTGATAATAGTAAAAGTAATAAGTATATTTATTACAGTTCTATCGATAATAACTGCATAATGTTGGTAATAATGCATGTCTTATTGATGATAATGAAAGTAGTACGTATATATATTATAGATCTATCGATAATAACTGCATAATATGGGTAATAATGCATGTTATATTGATAATAATATAAGTAATAAGTATAATTATTACAGTTCTGGTGATAATAACTGCATTATATGGGTAATAATGCATGTTATATTGATAACATCGGGAGTAATAAGTATAATTATTATAGTTCTAGCGATAATAATAGTACAATATGGCTAATAATGCATGTTATATTGATAATATCGGGAGTAATAGGTATAATTTTTATCGTTCTAGCGGTAATAATAGTAAAATATGGCTAATAGTGCATGTTATATTGATAATAATAAAAGTAATAAGTATATTTATTATAGTTCTAGCGATTATAACTGCATAATATAAGTTATAATGCATGTTATATTGAGAATAATATAAGTAATAAGTATAAGTATTACAGTTCTAGCGATAATAACTGCATTATATGGGTAATAATGCATGTTATATTGATAATAATATAAGTAGTAAATATAATTATTAGAGTTCTAGCGATAATAAGTGCATAATATGGGTAATAATGCATGTTATATTGATAATAATAATAGTAATAAGTATATTTATTATAGTTCTATCGATGACAACTGCATAATATGGGTAATAATGCATGTTATATTGATGATAATGAAAGCTGTAAGTATATTTATTACAGCTCTAGCGATAATAACTGCATAATATGGGTAATGATGCATGTTATATTGATGATAATACAAGTAATACGTATATTTATTATAGTTCTAGCGATAATAACTGCATAATATGGGTAATAATGCATGTTATATTGATAATAATATAAATAATAAGTATAATTATTACAGTTCTGGCGATAATAACTGCATTATATGGGTAATAATGCACGCTATATTGCTAATAATATAAGTAATAAGTATAATTATTACAGTTCTATCGATAATAACTGCATAATATGGGTAATAATGCATGTTATATTGATAATAATATAAGTAATAAGTATAATTATTACAGTTGTAGCGATAATAACTGCATTATATGGGTAATAATGCATGTTATATTGATAATAATATAAGTAATAAGTATAAATATTACAGTTCTAGCGATAATAACTGCATAATATGGGTAATAATGCACGTTATACTGCTAATAATATAAGTAATAAGTATAATTATTACAGTTCTGGTGATAATAACTGCATTATATGGGTAATAATGCATGTTATATTGATAATAATAAAAGTAATAAGTATATTTATTACAGGTCTATCGATAATAACTGCATAATATGGGTAATAATGCATGTCATATTGATAATAATATAAGTAATAAGTATAATTATTACAGTTCTATCGATAATAACTGCATAATATTGGTAATAATGCATGTTATATTGATGATAATAAAAGTAGTACGTATATTTATTATAGTTCTAGCGATAATAACTGCATAACATGGGTAATAATGCATGTTATATTGATAATAATATAAGTAATAAGTATAATTATTACAGTTCTAGCGATAATAACTGCATAATATGGGTAATAATGCATGTTATATTGATAATAATAAAAGTAATAAGTATATTTATTACAGTTCTATCGATAATAACTACATAATATTGGTAATAATGCATGTTATATTGATGATAATAAATGTAGTACGTATATTTATTATAGTTCTAGCGATAATAACTGCATAACATGGGTAATAATGCATGTTATATTGATAATAATATAAGTAGTAAGTATAATTATTACAGTTCTAGCGATAATAACTGCACAATATGGGTAATAATGCATGTTATATTGATAATAATAAAAGTAATAAGTATATTTATTATAGTTCTAGCGATTATAACTGCATAATATAAGTTATAATGCATGTTATATTGGGAATAATATAAGTAATAAGTATAATTATTACAGTTCTAGCGATAATAACTGCATTATATGGGTAATAATGCATGTTATATTGATAATAATATAAGTAGTAAGTATAATTATTAGAGTTCTAGCGATAATAACTGCATAATATGGGTAATAATGCATGTTATATTGATAATAATAATAGTAATAAGTATATTTATTATAGTTCTATCGATAATAACTGCATAATATGGGTAATAATGCATGTTATATTGATAATAATATAAGTAATAAGTATAATTATAACAGTTCTAGCGATAATAACTGCATAATATGGGTAATAATGCATGTTATATTGATGATAATAAAAGTAATACGTATATTTATTATAGTTCTAGCGATAATAACTGCATAATATGGGTAATAATGCATGTTATATTGATAATAATATAAATAATAAGTATAATTATTACAGTTCTGGCGATAATAACTGCATTATATGGGTAATAATGCACGCTATATTGCTAATAATATAAGTAATAAGTATAATTATTACAGTTCTAGCGATAATAACTGCATAATATGGGTAATAATGCATGTTATATTGATAATAATAAAAGTAATAAGTATATTTATTACAGGTCTATCGATAATAACTGCATAATGTTGGTAATAATGCATGTTTTATTGAAGATAATAAAAGTAATACGTATATATATTATAGTTCTATCGATAGTAACTGCATAATATGGGTAATAATGCATGTTATATTGATAATAATATGTAGTAAGTATAATTATTACAGTTCTAGAGATAATAACTGCATAATATGGGTAATAATGCATGTTATATTGATAATAATATAAATAATAAGTATAATTATTACAGTTCTGGCGATAATAACTGCATTATATGGGTAATAATGCACGCTATATTGCTAATAATATAAGTAATAAGTACAATTATTACAGTTCTATCGATAATAACTGCATAATATGGGTAATAATGCATGTTATATTGATAATAATATAAGTAATAAGTATAATTATTACAGTTCTAGCGATAATAACTGCATAATATGGGTAATAATGCATGTTATATTGATAATAGTAAAAGTAATAAGTATATTTATTACAGTTCTATCGATAATAACTGCATAATGTTGGTAATAATGCATGTCTTATTGATGATAATGAAAGTAGTACGTATATATATTATAGATCTATCGATAATAACTGCATAATATGGGTAATAATGCATGTTATATTGATAATAATATAAGTAATAAGTATAATTATTACAGTTCTGGTGATAATAACTGCATTATATGGGTAATAATGCATGTTATATTGATAACATCGGGAGTAATAAGTATAATTATTATAGTTCTAGCGATAATAATAGTACAATATGGCTAATAATGCATGTTATATTGATAATATCGGGAGTAATAAGTATAATTTTTATAGTTCTAGCGGTAATAATAGTAAAATATGGCTAATAGTGCATGTTATATTGATAATAATAAAAGTAATAAGTATATTTATTATAGTTCTAGCGATTATAACTGCATAATATAAGTTATAATGCATGTTATATTGAGAATAATATAAGTAATAAGTATAAGTATTACAGTTCTAGCGATAATAACTGCATTATATGGGTAATAATGCATGTTATATTGATAATAATATAAGTAGTAAGTATAATTATTAGAGTTCTAGCGATAATAACTGCATAATATGGGTAATAATGCATGTTATATTGATAATAATAATAGTAATAAGTATATTTATTATAGTTCTATCGATAATAACTGCATAATATGGGTAATAATGCATGTTATATTGATGATAATGAAAGCTGTAAGTATATTTATTACAGCTCTAGCGATAATAACTGCATAATATGGGTAATGATGCATGTTATATTGATGATAATACAAGTAATACGTATATTTATTATAGTTCTAGCGATAATAACTGCATAATATGGGTAATAATGCATGTTATATTGATAATAATATAAATAATAAGTATAATTATTACAGTTCTGGCGATAATAACTGCATTATATGGGTAATAATGCACGCTATATTGCTAATAATATAAGTAATAAGTATAATTATTACAGTTCTATCGATAATAACTGCATAATATGGGTAATAATGCATGTTATATTGATAATAATATAAGTAATAAGTATAATTATTACAGTTGTAGCGATAATAACTGCATTATATGGGTAATAATGCATGTTATATTGATAATAATATAAGTAATAAGTATAAATATTACAGTTCTAGCGATAATAACTGCATAATATGGGTAATAATGCACGTTATACTGCTAATAATATAAGTAATAAGTATAATTATTACAGTTCTGGTGATAATAACTGCATTATATGGGTAATAATGCATGTTATATTGATAACATCGGGAGTAATAAGTATAATTATTATAGTTCTAGCGATAATAATAGTACAATATGGCTAATAATGCATGTTATATTGATAATATCGGGAGTAATAAGTATAATTTTTATAGTTCTAGCGGTAATAATAGTAAAATATGGCTAATAGTGCATGTTATATTGATAATAATAAAAGTAATAAGTATATTTATTATAGTTCTAGCGATTATAACTGCATAATATAAGTTATAATGCATGTTATATTGAGAATAATATAAGTAATAAGTATAAGTATTACAGTTCTAGCGATAATAACTGCATTATATGGGTAATAATGCATGTTATATTGATAATATTAAAAGTAATAAGTATATTTATTATAGTTCTATCGATAATAGCTGCATAATAATAAAAGTAGTAACTATATTTATTATAGTTCTAGCGATTATAACTGCATAATATGGGTAATAATGCATGTTATATTGAGAATAATGAAAGTAATAAGTATAATTATTACAGTTCTAGCGATAATAACTGCATTATATGCGTAATAATGCATGTTATATTGATAATATCGGGAGTAATAAGTCTAATTATTATAGTTCTAGCGATAATAATAGTAAAATATGGCTAATAGTGCATGTTATATTGATAATAATAAAAGTAATAAGTATATTTATTACAGTTCTATCGATAATAACTGCATAATGTTGGTAATAATGCATGTTTTATTGATGATAATAAAAGTAATACGTATATTTATTATAGTTCTATCGATAATAACTGCATAATATGGGTAATAATGCATGTCATATTGATAATAATATAAGTAATAAGTATAATTATTACAGTTCTATCGATAATAACTGCATAATATTGGTAATAATGCATGTTATATTGATGATAATAAAAGTAGTACGTATATTTATTATAGTTCTAGCGATAATAACTGCATAACATGGGTAATAATGCATGTTATATTGATAATAATATAAGTAATAAGTATAATTATTACAGTTCTAGCGATAATAACTGCATAATATGGGTAATAATGCATGTTATATTGATAATAATAAAAGTAATAAGTATATTTATTACAGTTCTATCGATAATAACTGCATAATATTGGTAATAATGCATGTTATATTGATGATAATAAATGTAGTACGTATATTTATTATAGTTCTAGCGATAATAACTGCATAACATGGGTAATAATGCATGTTATATTGATAATAATATAAGTAGTAAGTATAATTATTACAGTTCTAGCGATAATAACTGCACAATATGGGTAATAATGCATGTTATATTGATAATAATAAAAGTAATAAGTATATTTATTATAGTTCTAGCGATTATAACTGCATAATATAAGTTATAATGCATGTTATATTGGGAATAATATAAGTAATAAGTATAATTATTACAGTTCTAGCGATAATAACTGCATTATATGGGTAATAATGCATGTTATATTGATAATAATATAAGTAGTAAGTATAATTATTAGAGTTCTAGCGATAATAACTGCATAATATGGGTAATAATGCATGTTATATTGATAATAATAATAGTAATAAGTATATTTATTATAGTTCTATCGATAATAACTGCATAATATGGGTAATAATGCATGTTATATTGATAATAATATAAGTAATAAGTATAATTATTACAGTTCTAGCGATAATAACTGCATAATATGGGTAATAATGCATGTTATATTGATGATAATAAAAGTAATACGTATATTTATTATAGTTCTAGCGATAATAACTGCATAATATGGGTAATAATGCATGTTATATTGATAATAATATAAATAATAAGTATAATTATTACAGTTCTGGCGATAATAACTGCATTATATGGGTAATAATGCACGCTATATTGCTAATAATATAAGTAATAAGTATAATTATTACAGTTCTAGCGATAATAACTGCATAATATGGGTAATAATGCATGTTATATTGATAATAATAAAAGTAATAAGTATATTTATTACAGGTCTATCGATAATAACTGCATAATGTTGGTAATAATGCATGTTTTATTGAAGATAATAAAAGTAATACGTATATATATTATAGTTCTATCGATAGTAACTGCATAATATGGGTAATAATGCATGTTATATTGATAATAATATGTAGTAAGTATAATTATTACAGTTCTAGAGATAATAACTGCATAATATTGGTAATAATGCATGTTATATTGATGACAATAAAAGTAGTACGTATATTTATTATAGTTCTAGCGATAATAACTGCATAACATGGGTAATAATGCATGTTATATTGATAATAATATAAGTAATAAGTATAATTATTACAGTTCTAGCGATAATAACTGCATAATATGGGTAATAATGCATGTTATATTGATAATAATAAAAGTAATACGTATATTTATTATAGTTCTAGCGATTATAACTGCATAATATGGGTTATAATGCATGTTATATTGATAATAATAAAAGTAATAAATATAATTATTACAGTTCTAGCGATAATAACTGCATAATATGGGCAATAATGCATGTTATATTGATAATAATAATAGTAATAAGTATATTTATTATAGTTCTATCGATAATAATAGTAAAATATGGGTAATAGTGCATGTTATATTGATAATAATATAAGTATTAAGTATAATTATTACAGTTCTAGCGATAATAACTGCATTATATGGGTCATAATGCATGTTATATTGATAATATTGGGAGTAATAAGTATAATTATTATAGTCCTAGCGATAGTAATAGTAAAATATGGCTAATAGTGCATGTTATATTGATAATAATAAAAGTAATAAGTATATTTATTACAGTTCTATCGATAATAACTGCATAATGTTGGTAATAATGCATGTTTTATTGATGATAATAAAAGTAATACGTATATTTATTATAGTTCTATCGATAATAACTGCATAATATGGGTAATAATGCATGTCATATTGATAATAATATAAGTAATAAGTATAATTATTACAGTTCTATCGATAATAACTGCATAATATTGGTAATAATGCATGTTATATTGATGATAATAAAAGTAGTACGTATATTTATTATAGTTCTAGCGATAATAACTGCATAACATGGGTAATAATGCATGTTATATTGATAATAATATAAGTAATAAGTATAATTATTACAGTTCTAGCGATAATAACTGCATAATATGGGTAATAATGCATGTTATATTGATAATAATAAAAGTAATAAGTATATTTATTACAGTTCTATCGATAATAACTGCATAATATTGGTAATAATGCATGTTATATTGATGATAATAAATGTAGTACGTATATTTATTATAGTTCTAGCGATAATAACTGCATAATATGGGTAATAATGCATGTTATATTGATAATAATATAAATAATAAGTATAATTATTACAGTTCTGGCGATAATAACTGCATTATATGGGTAATAATGCACGCTATATTGCTAATAATATAAGTAATAAGTATAATTATTACAGTTCTAGCGATAATAACTGCATAATATGGGTAATAATGCATGTTATATTGATAATAATAAAAGTAATAAGTATATTTATTACAGGTCTATCGATAATAACTGCATAATGTTGGTAATAATGCATGTTTTATTGAAGATAATAAAAGTAATACGTATATATATTATAGTTCTATCGATAGTAACTGCATAATATGGGTAATAATGCATGTTATATTGATAATAATATGTAGTAAGTATAATTATTACAGTTCTAGAGATAATAACTGCATAATATTGGTAATAATGCATGTTATATTGATGACAATAAAAGTAGTACGTATATTTATTATAGTTCTAGCGATAATAACTGCATAACATGGGTAATAATGCATGTTATATTGATAATAATATAAGTAATAAGTATAATTATTACAGTTCTAGCGATAATAACTGCATAATATGGGTTATAATGCATGTTATATTGATAATAATAAAAGTAATAAATATAATTATTACAGTTCTAGCGATAATAACTGCATAATATGGGCAATAATGCATGTTATATTGATAATAATAATAGTAATAAGTATATTTATTATAGTTCTATCGATAATAATAGTAAAATATGGGTAATAGTGCATGTTATATTGATAATAATATAAGTATTAAGTATAATTATTACAGTTCTAGCGATAATAACTGCATTATATGGGTCATAATGCATGTTATATTGATAATATTGGGAGTAATAAGTATAATTATTATAGTCCTAGCGATAGTAATAGTAAAATATGGCTAATAGTGCATGTTCTATTGATAATAATAAAAGTAATAAGTATATTTATTACAGTTCTATCGATAATAACTGCATAATATGGGTAATGATGCATGTTATATTGATGATAATAAAAGTAATACGTATATTTATTATAGTTCTAGCGATAATAACTGCATAATATGGGTAATAATGCATGTTATATTGATAATAATATAAATAATAAGTATAATTATTACAGTTCTGGCGATAATAACTGCATTATATGGGTAATAATGCACGCTATATTGCTAATAATATAAGTAATAAGTACAATTATTACAGTTCTATCGATAATAACTGCATAATATGGGTAATAATGCATGTTATATTGATAATAATATAAGTAATAAGTATAATTATTACAGTTGTAGCGATAATAACTGCATTATATGGGTAATAATGCATGTTATATTGATAATAATATAAGCAATAAGTATAAATATTACAGTTCTAGCGATAATAACTGCATAATATGGGTAATAATGCACGTTATACTGCTAATAATATAAGTAATAAGTATAATTATTACAGTTCTGGTGATAATAACTGCATTATATGGGTAATAATGCATGTTATATTGATAATATCGGGAGTAATAAGTATAATTATTATAGTTCTAGCGATAATAATAGTACAATATGGCTAATAATGCATGTTATATTGATAATATCGGGAGTAATAAGTATAATTTTTATAGTTCTAGCGGTAATAATAGTAAAATATGGCTAATAGTGCATGTTATATTGATAATAATAAAAGTAATAAGTATATTTATTATAGTTCTAGCGATTATAACTGCATAATATAAGTTATAATGCATGTTATATTGAGAATAATATAAGTAATAAGTATAAGTATTACAGTTCTAGCGATAATAACTGCATTATATGGGTAATAATGCATGTTATATTGATAATAATATAAGTAGTAAGTATAATTATTAGAGTTCTAGCGATAATAACTGCATAATATGGGTAATAATGCATGTTATATTGATAATAATAATAGTAATAAGTATATTTATTATAGTTCTATCGATAATAACTGCATAATATGGGTAATAATGCATGTTATATTGATGATAATGAAAGCTGTAAGTATATTTATTACAGCTCTAGCGATAATAACTGCATTATATGCGTAATAATGCATGTTATATTGATAATATCGGGAGTAATAAGTATAATTATTATAGTTCTAGCGATAATAATAGTAAAATATGGGTAATAGTGCATGTTATATTGATAATAATAAAAGTAATAAGTATATTTATTACAGTTCTATCGATAATAACTGCATAATATGGGTAATAATGCATGTTATATTGATAATAATAAAAGTAATAAGTATATTTATTATAGTTCTATCGATAATAGCTGCATAATAATAAAAGTAGTACGTATATTTATTATAGTTCTAGCGATAATAACTGCATAACATGGGTAATAATGCATGTTATATTGATAATAATATAAGTAATAAGTATATTTATTACAGTTCTATCGATAATAACTGCATAATATGGGTAATGATGCATGTTATATTGATGATAATAAAAGTAATACGTATATTTATTATAGTTCTAGCGATAATAACTGCATAATATGGGTAATAATGCATGTTATATTGATGATAATGAAAGCTGTAAGTATATTTATTACAGCTCTAGCGATAATAACTGCATTATATGCGTAATAATGCATGTTATATTGATAATATCGGGAGTAATAAGTATAATTATTATAGTTCTAGCGATAATAATAGTAAAATATGGGTAATAGTGCATGTTATATTGATAATAATAAAAGTAATAAGTATATTTATTACAGTTCTATCGATAATAACTGCATAATATGGGTAATAATGCATGTTATATTGATAATAATAAAAGTAATAAGTATATTTATTATAGTTCTATCGATAATAGCTGCATAATAATAAAAGTAGTACGTATATTTATTATAGTTCTAGCGATAATAACTGCATAACATGGGTAATAATGCATGTTATATTGATAATAATATAAGTAATAAGTATAATTATTACAGTTCTAGCGATAATAACTGCATAATATGGGTAATAATGCATGTTATATTGATAATAATAAAAGTAATAAGTATATTTATTACAGTTCTATCGATAATAACTGCATAATATTGGTAATAATGCATGTTATATTGATGATAATAAAAGTAGTACGTATATTTATTATAGTTCTAGCGATAATAACTGCATAACATGGGTAATAATGCATGTTATATTGATAATAATATAAGTAGTAAGTATAATTATTACAGTTCTAGCGATAATAACTGCATAATATGGGTAATAATGCATGTTACATTGATAATAATAATAGTAATAAGTATATTTATTATAGTTCTATCGATAATAACTGCATAATATGGGTAATAATGCATGTTATATTGATAATAATATAAGTAATAAGTATAGTTATTACAGTTCTAGCGATAATAACTGCATAATATGGGTAATAATGCATGTTATATTGATAATAATAAAAGTAATTAGTATATTTATTACAGTTCTATCGCTAATAACTGCATAATGTTGGTAATAATGCATGTTTTATTGATGATAATAAAAGTAATACGTATATATATTATAGATCTATCGATAATAACTGCATAATATGGGTAATAATGCATGTTATATTGATAATAATATAAGTAGTAAGTATAATTATTACAGTTCTAGAGATAATAACTGCATAATATGGGTAATGATGCATGTTATATTGATGATAATAAAAGTAATACGTATATTTATTATAGTTCTAGCGATAATAACTGCATAATATGGGTAATAATGCATATTATATTGATAATAATATAAATAATAAGTATAATTATTACAGTTCTGGCGATAATAACTGCATTATATGGGTAATAATGCACGCTATATTGCTAATAATATAAGTAGTAAGTATAATTATTACAGTTCTAGCGATAATAACTGCATAATATTGGTAATAATGCATGTTATATTGATGATACTAAAAGTAGTACGTATATTTATTATAGTTCTAGCAATAATAACTGCATAACATGGGTAATAATGCATGTTATATTGATAATAATATAAGTAATAAGTATAATTATTACAGTTCTAGCGATAATAACTGCATAATATGGGTAATAATGCATGTTATATTGATAATAATAAAAGTAATAAGTATATTTATTACAGTTCTATCGATAATAACTGCATAATGTTGGTAATAATGCATGTTTTATTGATGATAATAAAAGTAATACGTATATATATTATAGTTCTATCGATAGTAACTGCATAATATGGGTAATAATGCATGTTATATTGATAATAATAAAAGTAATAAGTATATTTATTACAGTTCTATCGCTAATAACTGCATAATGTTGGTAATAATGCATGTTTTATTGATGATAATAAAAGTAATACGTATATATATTATAGATCTATCGATAATAACTGCATAATATGGGTAATAATGCATGTTATATTGATAATAATATAAGTAGTAAGTATAATTATTACAGTTCTAGAGATAATAACTGCATAATATGGGTAATGATGCATGTTATATTGATGATAATAAAAGTAATACGTATATTTATTATAGTTCTAGCGATAATAACTGCATAATATGGGTAATAATGCATGTTATATTGATAATAATAAAAGTAATAAGTATATTTATTACAGTTCTATCGATAATAACTGCATAATGTTGGTAATAATGCATGTTTTATTGATGATAATAAAAGTAATACGTATATATATTATAGTTCTATCGATAGTAACTGCATAATATGGGTAATAATGCATGTTATATTGATAATAATATGTAGTAAGTATAATTATTACAGTTCTAGAGATAATAACTGCATAATATTGGTAATAATGCATGTTATATTGATGATAATAAAAGTAGTATGTATTTTTATTATAGTTCTAGCGATGATAACTGCATAACATGGGTAATAATGCATGGTATATTGATAATAATATAAGTAATAAGTATAATTATTACAGTTCTAGCGATAATAACTGCATAATATGGGTAATAATGCATGTTATATTGATAATAATAATAGTAATAAGTATATTTATTATAGTTCTATCGATAATAACTGCATAATATGGCTAATAATGCATGTTATATTGATGATAATGAAAGCTGTAAGTATATTTATTACAGCTCTAGCGATAATAACTGCATTATATGCGTAATAATGCATGTTATATTGATAATATCGGGAGTAATAAGTGTAATTATTATAGTTCTAGCGATAATAATAGTACAATATGGCTAATAGTGCATGTTATATTGATAATATTAAAAGTAATAAGTATAATTATTATAGTTCTAGCGATAATAATAGTAAAATATGGCTAAGAGTGTCTGTTACATTGATAATAATACAAGTAATAAGTATATTTATTATACTTCTGTCGATAATAACTGCATTATATGGGTAATAATGCATGTTATATTGATAATAATACAAGTAATAAGTATAATTACTACAGTTCTAGCGATAATAACTCCATTATATGGGTAATAATGCATGTTACATTGATAATAATATAAGTAATAAGTATAATTATTACAGTTCTAGCGATCATAACTGCATTATATGGGTAATAATGCATGTTATATTGATAATATCGGGAGTAATAAGTATAATTATTATAGTTCTAGCGATAATAATAGTACAATATGGATAATAGTGCATGTTATATTGATAATAATAAAAGTAATGAGTATATTTATTACAGTTCTATCGATAATAACTGCATAATATGGGTAATAATGCATGTTATATTGATAATAATATAAGTAATAAGTATAATTATTACAGTTCTAGCGATAATAACTGCATAATATGGGCAATAATGCATGTTATATTGATAATAATAATAGTAATAAGTATATTTATTATAGTTCTATCGATAATAATAGTAAAATATGGGTAATAGTGCATGTTATATTGATAATAATATAAGTATTAAGTATAATTATTACAGTTCTAGCGATAATAACTGCATTATATGGGTCATAATGCATGTTATATTGATAATATTGGGAGTAATAAGTATAATTATTATAGTCCTAGCGATAGTAATAGTAAAATATGGCTAATAGTGCATGTTCTATTGATAATAATAAAAGTAATAAGTATATTTATTACAGTTCTATCGATAATAACTGCATAATATGGGTAATGATGCATGTTATATTGATGATAATAAAAGTAATACGTATATTTATTATAGTTCTAGCGATAATAACTGCATAATATGGGTAATAATGCATGTTATATTGATAATAATATAAATAATAAGTATAATTATTACAGTTCTGGCGATAATAACTGCATTATATGGGTAATAATGCACGCTATATTGCTAATAATATAAGTAATAAGTACAATTATTACAGTTCTATCGATAATAACTGCATAATATGGGTAATAATGCATGTTATATTGATAATAATATAAGTAATAAGTATAATTATTACAGTTGTAGCGATAATAACTGCATTATATGGGTAATAATGCATGTTATATTGATAATAATATAAGCAATAAGTATAAATATTACAGTTCTAGCGATAATAACTGCATAATATGGGTAATAATGCACGTTATACTGCTAATAATATAAGTAATAAGTATAATTATTACAGTTCTGGTGATAATAACTGCATTATATGGGTAATAATGCATGTTATATTGATAATATCGGGAGTAATAAGTATAATTATTATAGTTCTAGCGATAATAATAGTACAATATGGCTAATAATGCATGTTATATTGATAATATCGGGAGTAATAAGTATAATTTTTATAGTTCTAGCGGTAATAATAGTAAAATATGGCTAATAGTGCATGTTATATTGATAATAATAAAAGTAATAAGTATATTTATTATAGTTCTAGCGATTATAACTGCATAATATAAGTTATAATGCATGTTATATTGAGAATAATATAAGTAATAAGTATAAGTATTACAGTTCTAGCGATAATAACTGCATTATATGGGTAATAATGCATGTTATATTGATAATAATATAAGTAGTAAGTATAATTATTAGAGTTCTAGCGATAATAACTGCATAATATGGGTAATAATGCATGTTATATTGATAATAATAATAGTAATAAGTATATTTATTATAGTTCTATCGATAATAACTGCATAATATGGGTAATAATGCATGTTATATTGATGATAATGAAAGCTGTAAGTATATTTATTACAGCTCTAGCGATAATAACTGCATTATATGCGTAATAATGCATGTTATATTGATAATATCGGGAGTAATAAGTATAATTATTATAGTTCTAGCGATAATAATAGTAAAATATGGGTAATAGTGCATGTTATATTGATAATAATAAAAGTAATAAGTATATTTATTACAGTTCTATCGATAATAACTGCATAATATGGGTAATAATGCATGTTATATTGATAATAATAAAAGTAATAAGTATATTTATTATAGTTCTATCGATAATAGCTGCATAATAATAAAAGTAGTACGTATATTTATTATAGTTCTAGCGATAATAACTGCATAACATGGGTAATAATGCATGTTATATTGATAATAATATAAGTAATAAGTATATTTATTACAGTTCTATCGATAATAACTGCATAATATGGGTAATGATGCATGTTATATTGATGATAATAAAAGTAATACGTATATTTATTATAGTTCTAGCGATAATAACTGCATAATATGGGTAATAATGCATGTTATATTGATGATAATGAAAGCTGTAAGTATATTTATTACAGCTCTAGCGATAATAACTGCATTATATGCGTAATAATGCATGTTATATTGATAATATCGGGAGTAATAAGTATAATTATTATAGTTCTAGCGATAATAATAGTAAAATATGGGTAATAGTGCATGTTATATTGATAATAATAAAAGTAATAAGTATATTTATTACAGTTCTATCGATAATAACTGCATAATATGGGTAATAATGCATGTTATATTGATAATAATAAAAGTAATAAGTATATTTATTATAGTTCTATCGATAATAGCTGCATAATAATAAAAGTAGTACGTATATTTATTATAGTTCTAGCGATAATAACTGCATAACATGGGTAATAATGCATGTTATATTGATAATAATATAAGTAATAAGTATAATTATTACAGTTCTAGCGATAATAACTGCATAATATGGGTAATAATGCATGTTATATTGATAATAATAAAAGTAATAAGTATATTTATTACAGTTCTATCGATAATAACTGCATAATATTGGTAATAATGCATGTTATATTGATGATAATAAAAGTAGTACGTATATTTATTATAGTTCTAGCGATAATAACTGCATAACATGGGTAATAATGCATGTTATATTGATAATAATATAAGTAGTAAGTATAATTATTACAGTTCTAGCGATAATAACTGCATAATATGGGTAATAATGCATGTTACATTGATAATAATAATAGTAATAAGTATATTTATTATAGTTCTATCGATAATAACTGCATAATATGGGTAATAATGCATGTTATATTGATAATAATATAAGTAATAAGTATAGTTATTACAGTTCTAGCGATAATAACTGCATAATATGGGTAATAATGCATGTTATATTGATAATAATAAAAGTAATTAGTATATTTATTACAGTTCTATCGCTAATAACTGCATAATATGGGTAATAATGCATGTTATATTGATAATAATAAAAGTAATAAGTATATTTATTACAGTTCTATCGCTAATAACTGCATAATGTTGGTAATAATGCATGTTTTATTGATGATAATAAAAGTAATACGTATATATATTATAGATCTATCGATAATAACTGCATAATATGGGTAATAATGCATGTTATATTGATAATAATATAAGTAGTAAGTATAATTATTACAGTTCTAGAGATAATAACTGCATAATATGGGTAATGATGCATGTTATATTGATGATAATAAAAGTAATACGTATATTTATTATAGTTCTAGCGATAATAACTGCATAATATGGGTAATAATGCATATTATATTGATAATAATATAAATAATAAGTATAATTATTACAGTTCTGGCGATAATAACTGCATTATATGGGTAATAATGCACGCTATATTGCTAATAATATAAGTAGTAAGTATAATTATTACAGTTCTAGCGATAATAACTGCATAATATTGGTAATAATGCATGTTATATTGATGATACTAAAAGTAGTACGTATATTTATTATAGTTCTAGCAATAATAACTGCATAACATGGGTAATAATGCATGTTATATTGATAATAATATAAGTAATAAGTATAATTATTACAGTTCTAGCGATAATAACTGCATAATATGGGTAATAATGCATGTTATATTGATAATAATAAAAGTAATAAGTATATTTATTACAGTTCTATCGATAATAACTGCATAATGTTGGTAATAATGCATGTTTTATTGATGATAATAAAAGTAATACGTATATATATTATAGTTCTATCGATAGTAACTGCATAATATGGGTAATAATGCATGTTATATTGATAATAATAAAAGTAATAAGTATATTTATTACAGTTCTATCGCTAATAACTGCATAATGTTGGTAATAATGCATGTTTTATTGATGATAATAAAAGTAATACGTATATATATTATAGATCTATCGATAATAACTGCATAATATGGGTAATAATGCATGTTATATTGATAATAATATAAGTAGTAAGTATAATTATTACAGTTCTAGAGATAATAACTGCATAATATGGGTAATGATGCATGTTATATTGATGATAATAAAAGTAATACGTATATTTATTATAGTTCTAGCGATAATAACTGCATAATATGGGTAATAATGCATGTTATATTGATAATAATAAAAGTAATAAGTATATTTATTACAGTTCTATCGATAATAACTGCATAATGTTGGTAATAATGCATGTTTTATTGATGATAATAAAAGTAATACGTATATATATTATAGTTCTATCGATAGTAACTGCATAATATGGGTAATAATGCATGTTATATTGATAATAATATGTAGTAAGTATAATTATTACAGTTCTAGAGATAATAACTGCATAATATTGGTAATAATGCATGTTATATTGATGATAATAAAAGTAGTATGTATTTTTATTATAGTTCTAGCGATGATAACTGCATAACATGGGTAATAATGCATGGTATATTGATAATAATATAAGTAATAAGTATAATTATTACAGTTCTAGCGATAATAACTGCATAATATGGGTAATAATGCATGTTATATTGATAATAATAATAGTAATAAGTATATTTATTATAGTTCTATCGATAATAACTGCATAATATGGCTAATAATGCATGTTATATTGATGATAATGAAAGCTGTAAGTATATTTATTACAGCTCTAGCGATAATAACTGCATTATATGCGTAATAATGCATGTTATATTGATAATATCGGGAGTAATAAGTGTAATTATTATAGTTCTAGCGATAATAATAGTACAATATGGCTAATAGTGCATGTTATATTGATAATATTAAAAGTAATAAGTATAATTATTATAGTTCTAGCGATAATAATAGTAAAATATGGCTAAGAGTGTCTGTTACATTGATAATAATACAAGTAATAAGTATATTTATTATACTTCTGTCGATAATAACTGCATTATATGGGTAATAATGCATGTTATATTGATAATAATACAAGTAATAAGTATAATTACTACAGTTCTAGCGATAATAACTCCATTATATGGGTAATAATGCATGTTACATTGATAATAATATAAGTAATAAGTATAATTATTACAGTTCTAGCGATCATAACTGCATTATATGGGTAATAATGCATGTTATATTGATAATATCGGGAGTAATAAGTATAATTATTATAGTTCTAGCGATAATAATAGTACAATATGGATAATAGTGCATGTTATATTGATAATAATAAAAGTAATGAGTATATTTATTACAGTTCTATCGATAATAACTGCATAATATGGGTAATAATGCATGTTATATTGATAATAATATAAGTAATAAGTATAATTATTACAGTTCTAGCGATAATAACTGCATAATATTGGTAATAATGCATGTTATATTGATGATAATAAAAGTAGTACGTATTTTTATTATAATTCTAGCGATAATAACTGCATAACATGGATAATAATGTATGTTATATTGATAATAATATAAGTAATAAGTATATTTATTATAGTTCTAGCGATTATGACTGCATAATATAAGTTATAATGCATGTTATATTGAGAATAATATAAGTAATAAGTATAATTATTACAGTTCTAGCGATAATAACTGCATTATATGGGTAATAATGCATGTTATATTGATAATAATATAAGTAGTAGGTATAATTATTAGAGTTCTAGCGATAATAACTGCATAATATGGGTAATAATGCATGTTATATTGATAATAATAATAGTAATAAGTATATTTATTATAGTTCTAGCGATTATAACTGCATAATATGGGTAATAATGCATGTTATATTGATAATAATATAAGTAACAAGTATAATTATTACAGATCCAGCGATAATAACTGCATTATATGGTTAAAAATGCATGTTATATTGATAATATTGGGAGTAATAAGTATAATTATTATAGTTCTAGCGATAATAATAGTACAATATGGCGAATAATGCACGTTATATTGATAATATCGGGAGTAATAAGTATAATTATTAAAGTTCTAGCGATAATAATAGTAAAATATGGCTAATAGTGCATGTTATATTGATAATAACAAAAGTAATAAGTATATTTATTACAGTTCTATCGATAATAACTGCATAATATGGGTAATAATGCATGTTATATTGATAATAATATAAGTAATAAGTATAATTATTACAGTTCTGGCGATAATAACTGCAGTATATGGGTAATAATGCATGTTATATTGATAATAATAAAAGTAATAAGTATATTTA
Organism: Megachile leachella; assembly: GCA_963576845.1. Lineage (NCBI taxonomy): Eukaryota > Metazoa > Arthropoda > Insecta > Hymenoptera > Megachilidae > Megachile > Megachile leachella. The sequence continues at coordinate 19,804 of CAUYWW010000255.1, read as the reverse complement.
TTATAGTTCTATCGATAATAACTGCATAATATGGGTAATAATGCATGTTATATTGATGATAATGAAAGTAGTAAGTATATTTAGTACAGTTCTATCGATAATAACTGCATAATATGGGTAATAATGCATGTTATATTGATAATAGTAAAAGTAATAAGTATATTTATTATAGTTCTATGGATAATAACTGCATAATATGGGTAATAATGCATGTTATATTGAGAATAATATAAGTAATGAGTATAATTATTACAGTTCTAGCGATAATCACTGCATTATATGGGTAATAATGCACGTTATATTGCTAATAATATAAGTAATAAGTATAATTATTACAGTTCTGGCGATAATAACTGCATTATATGGGTAATAATGCACGTTATATTGCCAATAATATAAGTAATAAGTAGGATTATTACAGTTCTAGCGATAATAACTGCATTATATGGCTACTAATGCATGTTATATTGATAATAATATAAGTAATAAGTATAATTATTACAGTTCCAGCGATAATAACTGCATAATATGGGTAATAATGCATGTTATATTGATAATAATATAAGTAATAAGTATAATTATTACAGTTCTGGCGATAATAACTGCATTATATGGGTAATAATGCATGTTATATTGATAATATCGGGAGTAATAAGTATAATTATTATAGTTCCAGCGATAATAATAGTACCATATGCCTAATAGTGCATGTTATATTGATAATAATAAAAGTAATAAGTATAATTATTATAGTTCTAGCGATAATAATAGTAAAATATGGCTAAGAGTGCCTGTTATATTGATAATAATAAAAGTAATAAGTATATTTATTATAGTTCTGTCGATAATAACTGCATAATATGGGTAACAATGCATGTTATATTGATGATAATGAAAGTAGTAAGTATATTTAGTACAGTTCTATCGATAATAACTGCATAATATGGGTAATAATGCATGTTATATTGATGATAATGAAAGTAGTAAGTATATTTATTACAGTTCTAGCGATAATAACTGCATTATATGGGTAATAATGCATGTTATATTGATAATATTGGGAGTAATAAGTATAATTATTATAGTCCTAGCGATAATAATAGTAAAATATGGCTAATAGTGCATGTTCTATTGATAATAATAAAAGTAATAAGTATATGTATTACAGTTCTATCGATAATAACTGCATAATATGGGTAATCATGCATGTTATATTGATGATAATAAAAGTAATACCTATATTTATTATAGTTCTAGCGATAATTACTGCATAATACGGGTAATAATGCATGTTATATTGATAATAATATAAGTAATAAGTATAATTATTACAGTTCTGGCGATAATAACTGCATTATATGGGTAATAATGCATGTTATATTGATAATATCGGGAGTAATAAGTATAATTATTATAGTTCTAGCGATAATAATAGTACAATATGGCTAATAATGCATGTTATATTGATAGTATCGGGAGTAATAAGTATAATTGTTATAGTTCTAGCGGTAATAATAGTAAAATATGGCTAATAGTGCATGTTATATTGATAATAATAAAAGTAACAAGTATATGTATTACAGTTCTATCGATAATAACTGCATAATATGGGTAATCATGCATGTTATATTGTTGATAATAAAAGTAATACGTATATTTATTATAGTTCTAGCGATAATAACTGCATAATATGGGTAATAATGCATGTTATATTGATGATAATGAAAGTAGTAAATATATTTATTACAGTTCTAGCGATAATAACTGCATTATATGCGTAATAATGCATGTTATATTGATAATAATAAAAGTAATAAGTATATTTATTATAGTTCTATGGATAATAACTGCATAATATGGGTAATAATGCATGTTATATTGATGATAATGAAAATAGTAAGTATATTTATTACAGTTCTAGCGATAATAACTGCATTATATGGGTAATGATGCATGTTATATTGATGATAATAAAAGTAGTACGTATATTTATTATAGTTCTAGCGATAATAACTGCATAATACGGGTAATAATGCATGTTATATTGATAATAATATAAGTAATAAGTATAATTATTACAGTTCTGGCGATAATAACTGCATTATATGGGTAATAATGCACGTTATATTGCCAATAATATAAGTAACAAGTATGATTATTACAGTTCTAGCGATAATAACTGCATTATATGGCTACTAATGCATGTTATATTGATAATAATATAAGTAATAAGTATAATTATTACAGTTCTAGCGATAATAACTGCATAATATGGGTAATAATGCACGTTATACTGCTAACAATATAAGTAAAAAGTATAATTATTACAGTTCCAGCGATAATAACTGCATTATATGGGTAATAATGCATGTTATATTGATAATATCGGGAGTAATAAGTATAATTATTATAGTTCTAGCGATAATAATAGTAAAATATGTCTGATAGTGCACGTTATATTGATAATAATAAGGGTAATAAGTACATTTATTACAGTTCTATCGATAATAACTGCATAATATGGGTAATAATGCATGTTATATTGATGATAATAAAAGTAGTAAGTACATTTATTATAGTTCTAGCGATAATAACGGCATAATATGGGTAATAATGCATGTTATATTGATAATAATATAAGTAATGAGTATAATTATTACAGTTCTAGCGATAACAACTGCATTATATGGGTAATAATGCACGTTATATTGCTAATAATATAAGTAATAAGTATAGTTATTACAGTTCTGGCGATAATAACTGCATTATATGGGTAATAATGCACGTTATATTGCCAATAATATAAGTAATAAGTATGATTATTACAGTTCTAGCGATAATAACTGCATTATATGGCTACTAATGCATGTTATATTGATAATAATATAAGTAATAAGTATAATTATTACAGTTCTAGCGTTAATAACTGCATAATATGGGTAATAATGCACGTTATACTGCTAACAATATAAGTAATAAGTATAATTATTACAGTTCTAGCGATAATAACTGCATTATATGGGTAATAATGCATGTTATATTGATAATATCGGGAGTAATAAGTATAATTATTACAGTTCTGGCGATAATAACTGCATTATATGGGTAATAACGCACGTTATATTGCTAATAATATAAGTAATAAGTATAATTATTATAGTTCTAGCGATAATAATAGTAAAATATGGCTAATAGTGCATGTTATATTGATAATAATAAAAGTAATACGTATATTTATTACAGTTCTATCGATAATAACTGCATAATATGGGTAATGATGCATGTTATATTGATGATAATAAAAGTAATACGTATATTTATTATAGTTCTAGCGATAATAACTGCATAATATGGGCAATAATGCATGTTATATTGATAATAATATAAATAATAAGTATAATTATTACAGTTCTGGCGATAATAAGTGCATTATATGGGTAATAATGCACGTTATATTGCTAATAATATAAGTAATAAGTATAATTATTACAGTTCTGGCGATAATAACTGCAGTATATGGGTAATAATGCATGTTATATTGATAATAATAAAAGTAATAAGTATATTTATTATAGTTCTAGCGATAATAACTGCATAATATGGGTAATAATGCATGTTATATTGATAATAATAAAAGTAATAAGTATATTTATTATAGTTCTAGCGATTATAACTGCATAATATGGGTAATAATGCATGTTATATTGATAATAATATAAGTAACAAGTATAATTATTACAGATCCAGCGATAATAACTGCATTATATGGGTAATAATGCATGTTATATTGATAATATTGGGAGTAATAAGTATAATTATTATAGTCCTAGCGATAATAATAGTAAAATATGGCTAATAGTGTATGTTCTATTAATAATAATAAAAGTAATAAGTATATGTATTACAGTTCTATCGATAATAACTGCATAATATGGGTAATAATGCATGTTATATTGATGATAATAAAAGTAATACGTATATTTATTATAGTTCTAGCGATAATAACTGCATTATATGCGTAATAATGCATGTTATATTGATAATAATAAAAGTAATAAGTATATTTATTATAGTTCTATGGATAATAACTGCATAATATGGGTAATAATGCATGTTATATTGATGATAATGAAAATAGTTAGTATATTTATTACAGTTCTAGCGATAATAACTGCATTATATGGGTAATAATGCATGTTATATTGATGATAATAAAAGTAATACGTATATTTATTATAGTTCTAGCGATAATAACTGCATTATATGGCTAATAATGCATGTTATATTGATAATAATATAAGTAATAAGTATAATTATTACAGTTCTGGCGGTAATAACTGCATTATATGGGTAATAATGCACAATATATTGCTAATAATATAAGTAATAAGTATAATTATTACAGTTCTAGCGATAATAACTGCATTATATGGGTAATAATGCATGTTATATTGATAATAATAAAAGTAATAAGTATATTTATTATAGTTCTATCGATAATAACTGCATTATTTGGGTAATAATGGATGTTATATTGATAATATCGGGAGTAATAAGTATAATTATTACAGTTCTGGCGATTATATTAGTAAAATATGGCTAATAGTGCATGTTATATTGATAATAATAAAAGTAATAAGTATATTTATTACAGTTCTATCGATAATAACTGCATAATATGGGTAATAATGCATGTTATATTGATGATAATAAAAGTAATACGTAGATTTATTATAGTTCTAGCGATTATAACTGCATTATATGGGTAATAATGCACGTTATATTGCTAATAATATAAGCAATAAGTATAATTATTATAATTCTAGCGATAATAATAGTGAAATATGGCTAATAGTGCATGTTATACTGATAATAATAAAAGTAATAAGTATATTTATTATAGTTCTATCGATAATAACCGCATAATATGGGTAATAATGCATGTTATATTGATGATAATAGAAGTAGTAACTATATTTATTATAGTTCTAGCGATAATCACTGCATTATATGGGTAATAATGCACGTTATATTGCTAATAATATAAGTAATAAGTATAATTATTACAGTTCTGGCGATAATAACTGCAGTATATGGGTAATAATGCATGTTATATTGATGATATTGGGAGTAATAAGTATAATTATTATAGTTCTAGCGATAATAATAGTACAATGTGGCGAATAATGCACGTTATATTGATAATATCGGGAGTAATAAGTATAATTATTAAAGTTCTAGCGATAATAATAGTAAAATATGGCTAATAGTGCATGCTATATTGATAATAATAAAAGTAATAAGTATATTTATTACAGTTCTATCGATAATAACTGCATAATATGGGTAATAATGCATGTTATATTGATAATAATATAAGTAATAAGTATAATTATTACAGTTCTGGCGATAATAACTGCAGTATATGGGTAATAATGCATGTTATATTGATAATAATAAAAGTAATAAGTATATTTATTATAGTTCTATCGATAATAACTGCATAATATGGGTAATAATGCATGTTATATTGATGATAATGAAAGTAGTAAGTATATTTAGTACAGTTCTATCGATAATAACTGCATAATATGGGTAATAATGCATGTTATATTGATAATAGTAAAAGTAATAAGTATATTTATTATAGTTCTATGGATAATAACTGCATAATATGGGTAATAATGCATGTTATATTGATGATAATGAAAGTAGTAAGTATATTTATTACAGTTCTAGCGATAATAACTGCATTATATGGGTAATAATGCATGTTATATTGATAATAATAAAAGTAATAAGTATATTTATTATAGTTCTATGGATAATAACTGCATAATATGGGTAATAATGCATGTTATATTGGTGATAATGAAAGTAGTAAGTATATTTATTACAGATCTAGCGATAATAACTGCATAATATGGGTAATAATGCATGTTATATTGATAATAATAAAAGTAATAAGTATATTTATTATAGTTCTAGCGATTATAACTGCATAATATGGGTAATAATGCATGTTATATTGATAATAATATAAGTAACAAGTATAATTATTACAGATCCAGCGATAATAACTGCATTATATGGTTAAAAATGCATGTTATATTGATAATATTGGGAGTAATAAGTATAATTATTATAGTTCTAGCGATAATAATAGTACAATATGGCGAATAATGCACGTTATATTGATAATATCGGGAGTAATAAGTATAATTATTAAAGTTCTAGCGATAATAATAGTAAAATATGGCTAATATGCATGTTATATTGATAATAACAAAAGTAATAAGTATATTTATTACAGTTCTATCGATAATAACTGCATAATATGGGTAATAATGCATGTTATATTGATAATAATATAAGTAATAAGTATAATTATTACAGTTCTGGCGATAATAACTGCAGGATATGGGTAATAATGCATGTTATATTGATAATAATAAAAGTAATAAGTATATTTATTATAGTTCTATCGATAATAACTGCATAATATGGGTAATAATGCATGTTATATTGATGATAATGAAAGTAGTAAGTATATTTAGTACAGTTCTATCGATAATAACTGCATAATATGGGTAATAATGCATGTTATATTGATAATAGTAAAAGTAATAAGTATATTTATTATAGTTCTATGGATAATAACTGCATAATATGGGTAATAATGCATGTTATATTGAGAATAATATAAGTAATGAGTATAATTATTACAGTTCTAGCGATAATCACTGCATTATATGGGTAATAATGCACGTTATATTGCTAATAATATAAGTAATAAGTATAATTATTACAGTTCTGGCGATAATAACTGCATTATATGGGTAATAATGCACGTTATATTGCCAATAATATAAGTAATAAGTATGATTATTACAGTTCTAGCGATAATAACTGCATTATATGGCTACTAATGCATGTTATATTGATAATAATATAAGTAATAAGTATAATTATTACAGTTCTAGCGATAATAACTGCATAATATGGGTAATAATGCATGTTATATTGATAATAATATAAGTAATAAGTATAATTATTACAGTTCTGGCGATAATAACTGCATTATATGGGTAATAATGCATGTTATATTGATAATATCGGGAGTAATAAGTATAATTATTATAGTTCCAGCGATAATAATAGTACCATATGCCTAATAGTGCATGTTATATTGATAATAATAAAAGTAATAAGTATATTTATTATAGTTCTATCGATAATAACTGCATAATATGGGTAATAATGCATGTTATATTGATGATAATGAAAGTAGTAAGTATATTTAGTACAGTTCTATCGATAATAACTGCATAATATGGGTAATAATGCATGTTATATTGATAATAGTAAAAGTAATAAGTATATTTATTATAGTTCTATGGATAATAACTGCATAATATGGGTAATAATGCATGTTATATTGATGATAATGAAAGTAGTAAGTATATTTATTACAGTTCTAGCGATAATAACTGCATTATATGGGTAATAATGCATGTTATATTGATAATAATAAAAGTAATAAGTATATTTATTATAGTTCTATGGATAATAACTGCATAATATGGGTAATAATGCATGTTATATTGGTGATAATGAAAGTAGTAAGTATATTTATTACAGATCTAGCGATAATAACTGCATAATATGGGTAATAATGCATGTTATATTGATAATAATAAAAGTAATAAGTATATTTATTATAGTTCTAGCGATTATAACTGCATAATATGGGTAATAATGCATGTTATATTGATAATAATATAAGTAACAAGTATAATTATTACAGATCCAGCGATAATAACTGCATTATATGGTTAAAAATGCATGTTATATTGATAATATTGGGAGTAATAAGTATAATTATTATAGTTCTAGCGATAATAATAGTACAATATGGCGAATAATGCACGTTATATTGATAATATCGGGAGTAATAAGTATAATTATTAAAGTTCTAGCGATAATAATAATAAAATATGGCTAATAGTGCATGTTATATTGATAATACCAAAAGTAATAAGTATATTTATTACAGTTCTATCGATAATAACTGCATAATATGGGTAATAATGCATGTTATATTGATAATAATATAAGTAATAAGTATAATTATTACAGTTCTGGCGATAATAACTGCAGTATATGGGTAATAATGCATGTTATATTGATAATAATAAAAGTAATAAGTATATTTATTATAGTTCTATCGATAATAACTGCATAATATGGGTAATAATGCATGTTATATTGATGATAATGAAAGTAGTAAGTATATTTAGTACAGTTCTATCGATAATAACTGCATAATATGGGTAATAATGCATGTTATATTGATAATAGTAAAAGTAATAAGTATATTTATTATAGTTCTATGGATAATAACTGCATAATATGGGTAATAATGCATGTTATATTGAGAATAATATAAGTAATGAGTATAATTATTACAGTTCTAGCGATAATCACTGCATTATATGGGTAATAATGCACGTTATATTGCTAATAATATAAGTAATAAGTATAATTATTACAGTTCTGGCGATAATAACTGCATTATATGGGTAATAATGCACGTTATATTGCCAATAATATAAGTAATAAGTATGATTATTACAGTTCTAGCGATAATAACTGCATTATATGGCTACTAATGCATGTTATATTGATAATAATATAAGTAATAAGTATAATTATTACAGTTCTAGCGATAATAACTGCATAATATGGGTAATAATGCATGTTATATTGATAATAATATAAGTAATAAGTATAATTATTACAGTTCTGGCGACAATAACTGCATTATATGGGTAATAATGCATGTTATATTGATAATATCGGGAGTAATAAGTATAATTATTATAGTTCCAGCGATAATAATAGTACCATATGCCTAATAGTGCATGTTATATTGATAATAATAAAAGTAATAAGTATAATTATTATAGTTCTAGCGATAATAATAGTAAAATATGGCTAAGAGTGCCTGTTATATTGATGATAATGAAAGTAGTAAGTATATTTAGTACAGTTCTATCGATAATAACTGCATAATATGGGTAATAATGCATGTTATATTGATGATAATGAAAGTAGTAAGTATATTTTTTACAGTTCTAGCGATAATAACTGCATTATATGGGTAATAATGCATGTTATATTGATAATATTGGGAGTAATAAGTATAATTATTATAGTCCTAGCGATAATAATAGTAAAATATGGCTAATAGTGCATGTTCTATTGATAATAATAAAAGTAATAAGTATATGTATTACAGTTCTATCGATAATAACTGCATAATATGGGTATGCATGCATGTTATATTGATGATAATAAAAGTAATACCTATATTTATTATAGTTCTAGCGATAATAACTGCATAATACGGGTAATAATGCATGTTATATTGATAATAATATAAGTAATAAGTATAATTATTACAGTTCTGGCGATAATAACTGCATTATATGGGTAATAATGCATGTTATATTGATAATATCGGGAGTAATAAGTATAATTATTATAGTTCTAGCGATAATAATAGTACAATATGGCTAATAATGCATGTTATATTGATAGTATCGGGAGTAATAAGTATAATTGTTATAGTTCTAGCGGTAATAATAGTAAAATATGGCTAATAGTGCATGTTATATTGATAATAATAAAAGTAACAAGTATATGTATTACAGTTCTATCGATAATAACTGCATAATATGGGTAATCATGCATGTTATATTGATGATAATAAAAGTAATACGTACATTTATTATAGTTCTAGCGATAATAACTGCATAATATGGGTAATAATGCATGTTATATTGATGATAATGAAAGTAGTAAATATATTTATTACAGTTCTAGCGATAATAACTGCATTATATGCGTAATAATGCATGTTATATTGATAATAATAAAAGTAATAAGTATATTTATTATAGTTCTATGGATAATAACTGCATAATATGGGTAATAATGCATGTTATATTGATGATAATGAAAATAGTAAGTATATTTATTACAGTTCTAGCGACAATAACTGCATTATATGGGTAATGATGCATGTTATATTGATGATAATAAAAGTAGTACGTATATTTATTATAGTTCTAGCGATAATAACTGCATAATACGGGTAATAATGCATGTTATATTGATAATAATATAAGTAATAAGTATAATTATTACAGTTCTGGCGATAATAACTGCATTATATGGGTAATAATGCACGTTATATTGCCAATAATATAAGTAACAAGTATGATTATTACAGTTCTAGCGATAATAACTGCATTATATGGCTACTAATGCATGTTATATTGATAATAATATAAGTAATAAGTATAATTATTACAGTTCTAGCGATAATAACTGCATAATATGGGTAATAACGCACGTTATATTGCTAATAATATAAGTAATAAGTATAATTATTATAGTTCTAGCGATAATAATAGTAAAATATGGCTAATAGTGCATGTTATATTGATAATAATAAAAGTAATAAGTATATTTATTACAGTTCTATCGATAATAACTGCATAATATGGGTAATGATGCATGTTATATTGATGATAATAAAAGTAATACGTATATTTATTATAGTTCTAGCGATAATAACTGCATAATATGGGCAATAATGCATGTTATATTGATAATAATATAAATAATAAGTATAATTATTACAGTTCTGGCGATAATAACTGCATTATATGGGTAATAATGCACGTTATATTGCTAATAATATAAGTAATAAGTATAATTATTACAGTTCTGGCGATAATAACTGCAGTATATGGGTAATAATGCATGTTATATTGATAATAATAAAAGTAATAAGTATATTTATTATAGTTCTAGCGATAATAACTGCATAATATGGGTAATAATGCATGTTATATTGATAATAATAAAAGTAATAAGTATATTTATTATAGTTCTAGCGATTATAACTGCATAATATGGGTAATAATGCATGTTATATTGATAATAATATAAGTAACAAGTATAATTATTACAGATCCAGCGATAATAACTGCATTATATGGGTAATAATGCATGTTATATTGATAATATTGGGAGTAATAAGTATAATTATTATAGTCCTAGCAATAATAATAGTAAAATATGGCTAATAGTGTATGTTCTATTAATAATAATAAAAGTAATAAGTATATGTATTACAGTTCTATCGATAATAACTGCATAATATGGGTAATAATGCATGTTATATTGATGATAATAAAAGTAATACGTATATTTATTATAGTTCTAGCGATAATAACTGCATTATATGAGTAATAATGCATGTTATATTGATAATAATAAAAGTAATAAGTATATTTATTATAGTTCTATGGATAATAACTGCATAATATGGGTAATAATGCATGTTATATTGATGATAATGAAAATAGTAAGTATATTTATTACAGTTCTAGCGATAATAACTGCATTATATGGGTAATAATGCATGTTATATTGATGATAATAAAAGTAATACGTATATTTATTATAGTTCTAGCGATAATAACTGCATTATATGGCTAATAATGCATGTTATATTGATAATAATATAAGTAATAAGTATAATTATTACAGTTCTGGCGGTAATAACTGCATTATATGGGTAATAATGCACGTTATATTGCCAATAATATAAGTAATAAGTATGATTATTACAGTTCTAGCGATAATAACTGCATTATATGGCTATTAATGCATGTTATATTGATAATAATATAAGTAATAAGTATAATTATTACAGTTCTAGCGATAATAACTGCATAATATGGGTAATAATGCATGTTATATTGATAATAATATAAGTAATAAGTATAATTATTACAGTTCTGGCGATAATAACTGCATTATATGGGTAATAATGCATGTTATATTGATAATATCGGGAGTAATAAGTATAATTATTATAGTTCCAGCGATAATAATAGTACCATATGCCTAATAGTGCATGTTATATTGATAATAATAAAAGTAATAAGTATATTTATTATAGTTCTATCGATAATAACTGCATAATATGGGTAATAATGCATGTTATATTGATGATAATGAAAGTAGTAAGTATATTTAGTACAGTTCTATCGATAATAACTGCATAATATGGGTAATAATGCATGTTATATTGATAATAGTAAAAGTAATAAGTATATTTATTATAGTTCTATGGATAATAACTGCATAATATGGGTAATAATGCATGTTATATTGATGATAATGAAAGTAGTAAGTATATTTATTACAGTTCTAGCGATAATAACTGCATTATATGGGTAATAATGCATGTTATATTGATAATAATAAAAGTAATAAGTATATTTATTATAGTTCTATGGATAATAACTGCATAATATGGGTAATAATGCATGTTATATTGGTGATAATGAAAGTAGTAAGTATATTTATTACAGATCTAGCGATAATAACTGCATAATATGGGTAATAATGCATGTTATATTGATAATAATAAAAGTAATAAGTATATTTATTATAGTTCTAGCGATTATAACTGCATAATATGGGTAATAATGCATGTTATATTGATAATAATATAAGTAATAAGTATAATTATTACAGTTCTGGCGACAATAACTGCATTATATGGGTAATAATGCATGTTATATTGATAATATCGGGAGTAATAAGTATAATTATTATAGTTCCAGCGATAATAATAGTACCATATGCCTAATAGTGCATGTTATATTGATAATAATAAAAGTAATAAGTATAATTATTATAGTTCTAGCGATAATAATAGTAAAATATGGCTAAGAGTGCCTGTTATATTGATGATAATGAAAGTAGTAAGTATATTTAGTACAGTTCTATCGATAATAACTGCATAATATGGGTAATAATGCATGTTATATTGATAATAATATAAGTAATAAGTATAATTATTACAGTTCTGGCGATAATAACTGCAGTATATGGGTAATAATGCATGTTATATTGATAATAATAAAAGTAATAAGTATATTTATTATAGTTCTATCGATAATAACTGCATAATATGGGTAATAATGCATGTTATATTGATAATAATATAAGTAATAAGTATAATTATTACAGTTCTGGCGATAATAACTGCAGTATATGGGTAATAATGCATGTTATATTGATAATAATAAAAGTAATAAGTATATTTATTATAGTTCTATCGATAATAACTGCATAATATGGGTAATAATGCATGTTATATTGATGATAATGAAAGTAGTAAGTATATTTAGTACAGTTCTATCGATAATAACTGCATAATATGGGTAATAATGCATGTTATATTTATAATAATATAAGTAATAAGTATAATTATTACAGTTCTGGCGATAATAACTGCATTATATGGGTAATAACGCACGTTATATTGCTAATAATATAAGTAATAAGTATAATTATTATAGTTCTAGCGATAATAATAGTAAAATATGGCTAATAGTGCATGTTATATTGATAATAATAAAAGTAATAAGTATATTTATTACAGTTCTATCGATAATAACTGCATAATATGGGTAATGATGCATGTTATATTGATGATAATAAAAGTAATACGTATATTTATTATAGTTCTAGCGATAATAACTGCATAATATGGGTAATAATGCATGTTATATTGATAATAATATAAATAATAAGTATAATTATTACAGTTCTGGCGATAATAACTGCATTATATGGGTAATAATGCACGTTATACTGCTAACAATATAAGTAATAAGTATAATTATTACAGTTCTAGCGATAATAACTGCATTATATGGGTAATAATGCATGTTATATTGATAATAATAAAAGTAATAAGTATATTTATTACGGTTCTATCGATTATAACTGCGTAATATGGGTAATAATGCATGTTATATTGATAATAATAAAAGTAATAAGTATATTTATTATAGTTCTATGGGTAATAACTGCATAATATGGGTAATAATGCATGTTATATTGATGATAATGAAAATAGTAAGTATAATTATTACAGTTCTAGCGATAATAACTGCATTATATGGGTAATAATGCATGTTATATTGATAATAATATAAGTAATAAGTATAATTATTACAGTTCTGGCGATAATAACTGCATTATTTGGGTAATAATGGATGTTATATTGATAATATCGGGAGTAATAAGTATAATTATTACAGTTCTGGCGATTATATTAGTTAAATATGGCTAATAGTGCATGTTATATTGATAATAATAAAAGTAATAAGTATATTTATTATAGTTCTATCGATAATAACCGCATAATATGGGTAATAATGCATGTTATATTGATGATAATAGAAGTAGTAACTATATTTATTATAGTTCTAGCGATTATCACTGCATAATATGGGTAATAATGCATGTTATATTGATAATAATATAAGTAACAAGTATAATTATTACAGATCCAGCGATAATAACTGCATTATATGGTTAAAAATGCATGTTATATTGATAATATTGGGAGTAATAAGTATAATTATTATAGTTCTAGCGATAATAATAGTACAATATGGCGAATAATGCACGTTATATTGATAATATCGGGAGTAATAAGTATAATTATTAAGTTCTAGCGATAATAATAGTAAAATATGGCTAATAGTGCATGCTATATTGGTAATAATATAAGTAATAAGTATAATTATTACAGTTCTGGCGATAATAACTGCAGTATATGGGTAATAATGCATGTTATATTGATAATAATAAAAGTAATAAGTATATTTATTATAGTTCTATCGATAATAACTGCATAATATGGGTAATAATGCATGTTATATTGATGATAATGAAAGTAGTAAGTATATTTAGTACAGTTCTATCGATAATAACTGCATAATATGGGTAATAATGCATGTTATATTGATAATAGTAAAAGTAATAAGTATATTTATTATAGTTCTATGGATAATAACTGCATAATATGGGTAATAATGCATGTTATATTGATGATAATGAAAGTAGTAAGTATATTTATTACAGTTCTAGCGATAATAACTGCATTATATGGGTAATAATGCATGTTATATTGATAATAATAAAAGTAATAAGTATATTTATTACAGTTCTATGGATAATAACTGCATAATATGGGTAATAATGCATGTTATATTGGTGATAATGAAAGTAGTAAGTATATTTATTACAGATCTAGCGATAATAACTGCATTATATGGGTAATAATGCATGTTATATTGGTAATATTGGGAGTAATAAGTATAATTATTATAGTCCTAGCGATAATAATAGTAAAATATGGCTAATAGTGCATGTTATATTGATAATAATAAAAGTAATAAGTATATTTATTACAGTTCTATCGATAATAACTGCATAATATGGGTAATAATGCATGTTATATTGATGATAATAAAAGTAATACGTATATTTATTATAGTTCTAGCGATAATAACTGCATAATATGGGTAATAATGCATGTTATATTTATAATAATATAAGTAATAAGTATAATTATTACAGTTCTGGCGATAATAACTGCATTATATGGGTAATAACGCACGTTATATTGCTAATAATATAAGTAATAAGTATAATTATTATAGTTCTAGCGATAATAATAGTAAAATATGGCTAATAGTGCATGTTATATTGATAATAATAAAAGTAATAAGTATATTTATTACAGTTCTATCGATAATAACTGCATAATATGGGTAATAATGCATGTTATATTGATGATAATAAAAGTAATACGTATATTTATTATAGTTCTAGCGATAATAACTGCATAATATGGGTAATAATGCATGTTATATTTATAATAATATAAGTAATAAGTATAATTATTACAGTTCTGGCGATAATAACTGCATTATATGGGTAATAACGCACGTTATATTGCTAATAATATAAGTAATAAGTATAATTATTATAGTTCTAGCGATAATAATAGTAAAATATGGCTAATAGTGCATGTTATATTGATAATAATAAAAGTAATAAGTATATTTATTACAGTTCTATCGATAATAACTGCATAATATGGGTAATGATGCATGTTATATTGATAATAATAAAAGTAATAAGTATATTTATTATAGTTCTATCGATAATAACTGCATAATATGTGTAATAATGCATGTTATATTGATGATAATAAAAGTAATACGTATATTTATTATAGTTCTAGCGATAATAACTGCATAATATGGGTAATAATGCATGTTATATTGATGATAATGAAAGTAGTAAGTATATTTATTACAGTTCTAGCGATAATAACTGCATTATATGGGTAATAATGCATGTTATATTGATAATATTGGGAGTAATAAGTATAATTATTATAGTCCTAGTGATAATAATAGTAAAATATGGCTAATAGTGCATGTTCTATTGATAACAATAAAAGTAATAAGTATATGTATTACAGTTCTATCGATAATAACTGCAGAATATGGGTAATCATGCATGTTATATTGATGATAATAAAAGTAATACGTATATTTATTATAGCTCTAGCGATAATAACTGCATAATATGGGTAATAATGCATGTTATATTGATGATAATGAAAGTAGTAAATATATTTATTACAGTTCTAGAGATAATAACTGCATTATATGGGTAATAATGCATGTTATATTGATAATATTGGGAGTAATAAGTATAATTATTATAGTCCTAGCGATAATAATAGTAAAATATGGCTAATAGTGCATGTTCTATTGATAATAATAAAAGTAATAAGTATATGTATTACAGTTCTATCGATAATAACTGCATAATATGGGTAATGATGCATGTTATATTGATGATAATAAAAGTAATACGTATATTTATTATAGTTCTAGCGATAATAACTGCATAATACGGGTAGTAATGCATGTTATATTGATAATAATATAAGTAATAAGTATAATTATTACAGTTCTAGCGATAATAACTGCATAATATGGGTAATAATGCACGTTATACTGCTAACAATATAAGTAATAAGTATAATTATTACAGTTCTAGCGATAATAACTGCATTATATGGGTAATAATGCATGTTATATTGATAATATCGGGAGTAATAAGTATAATTGTTATAGTTCTAGCGATAATAATAGTAAAATATGGCTAATAGTGCATGTTATATTGATAATAATAAAAGTAATAAGTATATTTATTACAGTTCTATCGATAATAACTGCATAATATGGGTAATAATGCATGTTATATTGATGATAATAAAAGTAATACGTAGATTTATTATAGTTCTAGCGATTATAACTGCATTATATGGGTAATAATGCATGTTATATTGATAATAATAAAAGTAATAAGTATAATTATTATAGTTCTAGCGATAATAATAGTAAAATATGGCTAAGAGTGCCTGTTATATTGATAATAATAAAAGTAATAAGTATATTTATTATACTTCTGTCGATAATAACTGCATTATATGGGTAATAATGCATGTTATATTGATAATAATATAAGTAATAAGTATAATTATTACAGTTCTGGCGATAATAATAGTAAAATATGGCTAATAGTGCATGTTATATTGATAATAATAAAAGTAATAAGTATATTTATTATAGTTCTAGCGATTATAACTGCATAATATGGGTAATAATGCATGTTATATTGATAATAATATAAGTAACAAGTATAATTATTACAGATCCAGCGATAATAACTGCATTATATGGTTAAAAATGCATGTTATATTGATAATATTGGGAGTAATAAGTATAATTATTATAGTTCTAGCGATAATAATAGTACAATATGGCGAATAATTCACGTTATATTGATAATATTGGGAGTAATAAGTATAATTATTATAGTCCTAGCGATAATAATAGTAAAATATGGCTAATAGTGCATGTTCTATTGATAATAATAAAAGTAATAAGTATATGTATAACAGTTCTATCGATAATAACTGCATAATATGGGTAATGATGCATGTTATATTGATGATAATAAAAGTAATACGTATATTTATTATAGTTCTAGCGATAATAACTGCATAATACGGGTAATAATGCATGTTATATTGATAATAATATAAGTAATAAGTATAATTATTACAGTTCTGGCGATAATAACTGCATTATATGGGTAATAATGCACGTTATGTTGCCAATAATATAAGTAACAAGTATGATTATTACAGTTCTAGCGATAATAACTGCATTATATGGCTACTAATGCATGTTATATTGATAATAATATAAGTAATAAGTATAATTATTACAGTTCTAGCGATAATAACTGCATAATATGGGTAATAATGCACGTTATACTGCTAACAATATAAGTAATAAGTATAATTATTACAGTTCTAGCGATAATAACTGCATTATATGGGTAATAATGCACGTTATATTGATAATATCGGGAGTAATAAGTATAATTATTATAGTTCTAGCGATAATACTAGCACAACATGGCTAATAATGCATGTTATATTGATAATATCGGGAGTAATAAGTATAATTATTATAGTTCTAGCGATAATAATAGTAAACTATGGCTGATAGTGCATGTTATATTGATAATAATAAGGGTAATAAGTACATTTATTACAGTTCTATCGATAATAACTGCATAATATGGGTAATAATGCATGTTATATTGATGATAATAAAAGTAGTAAGTACATTTATTATAGTTCTAGCGATAATAACTGCATAATATGGGTAATAATGCATGTTATATTGATAATAATATAAGTAATGAGTATAATTATTACAGTTCTAGCGATAACAACTGCATTATATGGGTAATAATGCACGTTATATTGCTAATAATATAAGTAATAAGTATAATTATTACAGTTCTGGCGATAATAACTGCATTATATGGGTAATAATGCACGTTATATTGCCAATAATATAAGTAATAAGTATGATTATTACAGTTCTAGCGATAATAACTGCATTATATGGCTACTAATGCATGTTATATTGATAATAATATAAGTAATAAGTATAATTATTACAGTTCTAGCGATAATAACTGCATAATATGGGTAATAATGCACGTTATACTGCTAACAATATAAGTAATAAGTATAATTATTACAGTTCTAGCGATAATAACTGCATTATATGGTTAAAAATGCATGTTATATTGATAATATTGGGAGTAATAAGTATAATTATTATAGTTCTAGCGATAATAATAGTACAATATGGCGAATAATGCACGTTATATTGATAATATCGGGAGTAATAAGTACAATTATTAAAGTTCTAGCGATAATAATAGTAAAATATGGCTAATAGTGCATGTTATATTGATAATAATAAAAGTAATAAGTATATTTATTACAGTTCTATCGATAATAACTGCATAATATGGGTAATAATGCACGTTATACTGCTAACAATATAAGTAATAAGTATAATTATTACAGTTCTAGCGATAATAACTGCATTATATGGGTAATAATGCATGTTATATTGATAATAATATAAGTAATAAGTATAATTATTACAGTTCTGGCGATAATAACTGCAGTATATGGGTAATAATGCATGTTATATTGATAATAATAAAAGTAATAAGTATATTTATTATAGTTCTATCGATAATAACTGCATTATATGGCTACTAATGCATGTTATATTGATAATAATATAAGTAATAAGTATAATTATTACAGTTCTAGCGATAATAACTGCATAATATTGGTAATAATGCACGTTATACTGCTAACAATATAAGTAATAAGTATAATTATTACAGTTCTAGCGATAATAACTGCATTATATGGGTAATAATGCATGTTATA
>CAUYWW010000254.1:155000-162878 GCA_963576845.1 Megachile leachella | reverse complement strand
GCTCCGAACCGACTATGCGGAACGATTTCTTCTTAATAACTTTTTCATTTATGAATCCGAAGGTGCCAAAACCATATAGAAATATTAAGAATTCATTACTCTAACGAGTCCAATCGGTTTTGGAATGGGTTGTCGGTCATAAATTCTCCGAACCGACTATGCCGGAGCGATTTATTCTCAATTTCTGCTGAAAAAAAAATTTTTTATATGTGAGTTTTATCGTTAAATTTCGCAAAATATATGTAGAAATTGTTTGTATATCATTTTAAGCGTGTTTCACAACTTTTTGTAAAATCAATTTTTTCACGCTAAGTTTTACCGCACTCTCGAATTGGCACGATCGGATCGCGGGTTGGCGCGGGAGGCGCCCGCGCGTACCGGCCGGCGTCGCCGACGATCCGGCCGGCCGTTCGGTACCTGTAGGGAGACGACAGTCCCGAACGTGCCTTGTCAAATGGCAGCGTCGTCTCGGCCGAAAGTTACCGCGGGTCAAAAAGATCCAAAATACGTATAAGCGGAACTTTGGCAAGCACGAATAATCGTTGCTAAAACGTAACGAACTGACATAATATAAAATTATGTTCCAAGTAAAATTAATGAAATTTTACAAGTTTTGAAGGTGTCCTAAGGCAAAATTTCTCTCGTACGGGAGACTAAGTATTTTTACTTCGGTACTTTCGTACGATGAGAAATAATATGAAATGGCAATTGGTGGTGCATGGAAATAACATAACGAACGACAACGTAAGTTGGGAAGTTCGTAAAAATTTTCAAAGTAAAATTAATGAAATTTTACAAGAACTGAAGGTGTCCTAAGGCAAAATTTCTTTCGTACGGGAGACTAAGTATTTTTACTTCGGTACTTTCGTACGATGAGAAATAATATGAAATGGCAATTGGTGGTGCATGGAAATAACATAACGAACGACAACGTAAGTTGGGAAGTTCGTAAAAATTTTCAAAGTAAAATTAATGAAATTTTACAAGAACTGAAGGTGTCCTAAGGCAAAATTTCTTTCGTACGGGAGACTAAGTATTTTTACTTCGGTACTTTCGTACGATGAGAAATAATATGAAATGGCAATTGGTGGTGCATGGAAATAACATAACGAACGACAACGTAAGTTGGGAAGTTCGTAAAAATTTTCAAAGTAAAATTAATGAAATTTTACAAGAATGAAGGTGTCCTAAGGCAAAATTTCTTTCGTACGGGAGACTAAGTATTTTTACTTCGGTACTTTCGTACGGTGAGAAATAATATGAAATGGCAATTGGTGGTGTATGGAAATAACATAACGAACGACAACGTAAGTTGGGAAGTTCGTAAAAATTTTCAAAGTAAAATTAATGAAATTTTACAAGAACTGAAGGTGTCCTAAGGCAAAATTTCTTTCGTACGGGAGACTAAGTATTTTTACTTCGGTACTTTCGTACGGTGAGAAATAATATGAAATGGCAATTGGTGGTGCATGGAAATAACATAACGAACGACAACGTAAGTTGGGAAGTTCGTAAAAATTTTCAAAGTAAAATTAATGAAATTTTACAAGAATGAAGGTGTCCTAAGGCAAAATTTCTTTCGTACGGGAGACTAAGTATTTTTACTTCGGTACTTTCGTACGGTGAGAAATAATATGAAATGGCAATTGGTGGTGTATGGAAATAACATAACGAACGACAACGTAAGTTGGGAAGTTCGTAAAAATTTTCAAAGTAAAATTAATGAAATTTTACAAGAACTGAAGGTGTCCTAAGGCAAAATTTCTTTCGTACGGGAGACTAAGTATTTTTACTTCGGTACTTTCGTACGGTGAGAAATAATATGAAATGGCAATTGGTGGTGCATGGAAATAACATAACGAACGACAACGTAAGTTGGGAAGTTCGTAAAAATTTTCAAAGTAAAAATCGACTTTCGAAATGTTGAGCAAAAATCGCACTTTTATAACATAAAGTTCAGTGCGTAAGTGCCGGAGTCGCCGACGATCCGGCCGGCCGTTCGGTACCTGTAGGGAGACGACAGTCCCGAACGTGCCTTGTGAATTGGCAGCGTCGTCTCCGCCGAAAGTCACCACGGGTCGAATAGACCCAAAGTGTGGTTAAGAGCAGAACTGTGGCGAATGAGCAGATGTACTGATGTTGCAATGCATCGAATAATACATGCTAAAATTACGTCCCTAAAATGAAGTTAAATAAAGTTGTGCAAAGCAAAACGGAGGAGGTGTCCTAAGAAAAAATGTGTCTGCCGTACGAAAAGTCGAAGGTATAGAAATTTTTCTAGACTTCGGCACGGGACACACGAGATATACTTAGATCGTACGAATAAAGAGAGAGGTGTTCTGAGGAAGGCCAGACACCTCTCGTACGAATCCGAGATAAATATTTATTTCGTGACTTCGTACTAATTGGTGAGAATTAAAGAACGAGAGAGGAGATATGTAAGTCGCACATCAAGTTGTGTGTACGAATATGCGCAAAGCAAACGAAACTCAAAGTTTCTATACAAGAAGTGTCAGAAAAATATATGATCCCTCCTCTGGTCTATCCTCACTCTCCATGTTCACGATGATACAGTAGAACATATTATGATTGAAGGAGAGATGGCCTAATAATAATGGAGAGATAAAATGAATTATAAGTTGGAGGAGGATCATATTAAGTATTATAATATAATAAATAGTTTATTATATTATTAGACATGATATAATAATATAGAATATTAATAAATGGCATAACGAATTAAATATATATAATACTATATATTAATATAGAGCGAAAGTGTGAAGAAGAGAGGAAAAGCGAGAAAGGCAAGGAAAGTTAAAGGACTTAAGAGGAGAGGAAAAAAAAAATTATTTTTTTTTTGTTCCTCGTTCGCGCGAAGCGCGAAAAAAATTTTTAGAAAGCAATACGCCGCTGGCACTTAGAAAAAAAATAGAAAGGCGCGCGCGCGCGCGTATAGAGAAAAATTGGAGCCAAAATCGCCAGCAGACTTAAAAAAATAATGTCTCTGACGCGACTGAGACTTCGGGAATGCTAACCGTTACTTACGCGGGCCGATCCCGGAGAGACGGAAAGCAATAGGCGGCTGGACTTAGCAAATGGGAAAGCAATACGCGGCCAGGACTTAGAAAATCTAAAAGCAATACGCGGCCAGGACTTAGAAAATATTGACCGCAACACCGAACCGACTATGCGAAACGGAGTTTCGCCGATAATTTCCACAATTACGAGCCCGAACGTGGCAAAACGATATAGAAGTGCTACAAATACAGTACACTAACCATTCTAGGTGCTTTTTATATAGATTGCCGATAATCTTTTCACCGAACCGACTATGCGCGATGGTGTTAGGCTCGTTCGGAGCGCCCACCGAACCGACTATGCGGAACGGAGTATCGTCGATAATTTCTTCAATTACGGGTACAAACGTGCCAAAAGGACATAAAAGTGTTACAAATACGGTACACTAACGATTCTAGGTGCTTTTTATATAGGTTGTCGATCATCGTTTCACCGAACCGACTATGCGCGATGGAGTTAGGCCCGTTCGGAGCGCCCACCGAACCGACTATGCGGAACGGAGTATCGTCGATAATTTCTTCAATTACGGGTACAAACGTGCCAAAATGACATAAAAGTGTTACAAATACAGTATACTAACGATTCTAGGTCCAATTTATGTAGGTTGTCGATCATCGTTTCACCGAACCGACTATGCCGGACGGAGTTTGACCCGTTCGGAGCGTCCACCGAACCGACCATGCGAAACGGAGTATCGTCGATAATTTCTACAATTAGGGGTACAAACGTACCAAAATGACATAGAAGTGTTACAAATACAGTATACTAACGATTCTAGGTGCTTTTTATATAGGTTGTCGATCATCGTTTCACCGAACCGACTATGCGCGATGGAGTTAGGCCCGTTCGGAGCGCCCACCGAACCGACTATGCGGAACGGAGTATCGTCGACAATTTCTACAATTAGGGGTACAATCGTGCCAAAATGACATAGAAGTATTACAAATACAGTACTCTAAAGATTCTAGGTGCTTTTTATATAGGTTGTCGATCATCGTTTCACCGAACCGACTATGCGGAACGGAGTATCGTCGATAATTTCTTCAACTAGGGGTACAAACGTGCTAAAACGACATAGAAGTGTTACGAATACAGTATATTAACGATTCTAGGTACCATTTATGTAGGTTGACGATCATCGTTTCACCGAACCGACTATGCGCGATGGAGTTTGGCCCGTTCGGAGCGCCCACCGAACCGACTATGCGGAACGGAGTATCGTCGATATTTTCTACAATTAGGGGTACAATCGTGCCAAAATGACATAAAAGTGTTACAAATACAGTATACTAACGATTCTAGGTCCAATATATGTAGGTTGTCGATCATCGTTTCACCGAACCGACTATGCGAAACGGAGCATCGTCGATAATTTCTACAATTACGGGTACAAACGTGCCGAAACGACATAGGAGTGTTAAAAATACAGTATACTAACGATTCTAGGTACTTTTTATATAGGTTGTCGATCATCGTTTCACCGAACCGACTATGCGCGATGAAGTTTGGCCCGTTCGGAGCGCCCACCGAACCGACTATGCGGAACGGAGTATCGTCGATAATTTCTTCAATTACGGGTACAAACGTGCCAAAAGGACATAAAAGTGTTACAAATACGGTACACTAACGATTCTAGGTGCTTTTTATATAGGTTGTCGATCATCGTTTCACCGAACCGACTATGCGCGATGGAGTTAGGCCCGTTCGGAGCGCCCACCGAACCGACTATGCGGAACGGAGTATCGTCGATAATTTCTTCAATTACGGGTACAAACGTGCCAAAATGACATAAAAGTGTTACAAATACAGTATACTAACGATTCTAGGTCCAATTTATGTAGGTTGTCGATCATCGTTTCACCGAACCGACTATGCCGGACGGAGTTTGACCCGTTCGGAGCGTCCACCGAACCGACCATGCGAAACGGAGTATCGTCGATAATTTCTACAATTAGGGGTACAAACGTACCAAAATGACATAGAAGTGTTACAAATACAGTATACTAACGATTCTAGGTGCTTTTTATATAGGTTGTCGATCATCGTTTCACCGAACCGACTATGCGCGATGGAGTTAGGCCCGTTCGGAGCGCCCACCGAACCGACTATGCGGAACGGAGTATCGTCGACAATTTCTACAATTAGGGGTACAATCGTGCCAAAAGGACATAAAAGTGTTACAAATACGGTACACTAACGATTCTAGGTGCTTTTTATATAGGTTGTCGATCATCGTTTCACCGAACCGACTATGCGCGATGGAGTTAGGCCCGTTCGGAGCGCCCACCGAACCGACTATGCGGAACGGAGTATCGTCGATAATTTCTTCAATTACGGGTACAAACGTGCCAAAATGACATAAAAGTGTTACAAATACAGTATACTAACGATTCTAGGTCCAATTTATGTAGGTTGTCGATCATCGTTTCACCGAACCGACTATGCCGGACGGAGTTTGACCCGTTCGGAGCGTCCACCGAACCGACCATGCGAAACGGAGTATCGTCGATAATTTCTACAATTAGGGGTACAAACGTACCAAAATGACATAGAAGTGTTACAAATACAGTATACTAACGATTCTAGGTGCTTTTTATATAGGTTGTCGATCATCGTTTCACCGAACCGACTATGCGCGATGGAGTTAGGCCCGTTCGGAGCGCCCACCGAACCGACTATGCGGAACGGAGTATCGTCGACAATTTCTACAATTAGGGGTACAATCGTGCCAAAATGACATAGAAGTATTACAAATACAGTACTCTAAAGATTCTAGGTGCTTTTTATATAGGTTGTCGATCATCGTTTCACCGAACCGACTATGCGCGATGAAGTTTGGCCCGTTCGGAGCGTCCACCGAACCGACTATGCGAAACGGAGTATCGTTGATAATTTCTACAATTAGGGGTACAAACGTGCCGGAACGACATAGAAGTGTTATAAATACAGTACACTAACGATTCTAGGTGTCTTTTATATAGGTTGTCGGTCGTCGGTT
Organism: Megachile leachella; assembly: GCA_963576845.1. Taxonomy (NCBI): domain Eukaryota; kingdom Metazoa; phylum Arthropoda; class Insecta; order Hymenoptera; family Megachilidae; genus Megachile; species Megachile leachella. Next base: position 156,799 of record CAUYWW010000254.1, on the reverse strand, counting down.
CGCCGAACCGACTATGCGGAACGAAAAATTTTCAGTAATTTTGTTATTTATGAATCCGAACGTGGCAAAGTGGTATAAATGTTCTAGTAATACGTTATTCTATACGTTTTAATGGTTTTTTATATAGGTTATCAGTCATCGATTCACCGAACCGACTATGCGTAACGAAAAATTTTCAATAATTTTGTTATTTTTGAATCCGAACGTGCCAAAGTGGTATAAATATTCTAGTAATACGTTATTCTATACGTTTTAATGGTTTTTTATATAGGTTATCAGTGATCGATTCACCGAACCGACTATGCCGGAGGAACTTTGGCATGTTCGGACTGGGCACCGAACCGACTATGCGGAACGAAAAATTTTCAATAATTTTGTTATATATGAATCCGAACGTGCCAAAGTGGTATAAATGTTCTAGTAATACGTTATTCTATACGTTTTAATGGTTTTTTATATAGGTTATCAGTCATCGATTCACCGAACCGACTATGCGGAACGAAAAATTTTCAATAATTTTGTTAATCATGAATCCGAACGTGCCAAAGTGGTATAAATGTTCTAGTAATACGTTATTCTATACGTTTTAATGGTTTTTTATATAGGTTGTCAGTCATCGATTCACCGAACCGACTATGCGGAACGAAAAATTTTCAATAATTTTGTTATTTATGAATCCGAACCTGCCAAAGTGGTATAAATGTTCTAGTAATACGTTATTCTATACGTTTTAATGGTTTTTTATATAGGTTGTCAGTCATCGATTCACCGAACCGACTATGCCGGAGGAACTTTGGCATGTTCGGACTGGGCGCCGAACCGACTATGCGGAATGAATTTTCCTTATTTCTTTGAAATATTAGAAATATTTTCTCAATTTTTATATGTTATAACGATGTATTTTGTTGTTTGTTGCTCGTTTAGTACATTAGCGATTCGTTTGTGTATTGATTTTGGCGAAAAAAGAATAAAAAAATTTTTTTCGCCTAATTTTATCATTAAATTTCGTAAAATAATTGTTAAAACATCGTCCGTATACTTTTTAGCGTGTTTCACAACTTTTTATAAAATCGATTTTTTCACGCTAAGTTTTACCGCACTTTCGAAATGGCACGATCGGTTCGCGGGTTGGCGCGGCAAGCGCCCGCGCGTAACGGCCGGCGTCGCCGACGATCCGGCCGGCCGTTCGGTACCTGTAAGGAGACGTTCGGTCCGAACGTGCCAGGCGGAACGGAGTCGGGCGCGTGGCTATTCTATGACCTCGGTTGAGAACTAGTCCACCGCTCCTCGTGCGTAACTTCTTGTTACCTCGACTGTTCGTGTTCTCGGCATCGTTTCAGGATTCTCTCCACACTGCATTGTCGCGTGTCGGCGTCTAAGACCAAATGGCACTTATGCGACAAACCTTTAACATGAGGCTGGTGACTCGTGTGCACTTCGGTGTGTACGTTGTACTTCAAGAAAAGACGCAGGCTATAAACCATGTTGCCGTTATGAACGGCAACAGAAATGGTTAAATATAAAAATGAACCAGAAAGTGGTGTTGAACGAACTTGTTCGTTACTACGCTTTCAAACGAGAGGCTACAAAATTATGAAGCGGAATATTTATTCCGAAATACACAAATTACATTACGTCCCTTAATGTTTTGTGCGTCTCGAACGCCTAAATATTTTCTCGATGCGCGAGAAAAACTTCTTCCTTGCGGAGAGTTTTTCGGTACGGTGAAGAACTATGTTAAATAATTCTTCACTATACGTACAGCGCAGAGATATTAAAACGAAATAATATGTAACTAT
>CAUYWW010000254.1:145000-150000 GCA_963576845.1 Megachile leachella | reverse complement strand
GAGAATATAAAGAAATATTTTGGGACGTTTGGTAACGAAATGCATGGGTTTGCGAAAAAAAATTGTTAAATTTTTGTTTTTTTTCGCCCGCTTCGTGAGAGACTCCCATTTTATTTTCTTTTTCTCTAAATTTTGTCTTTGGACAAAGGGAACACCCCCTTTAAGCCCCGTTAGGTGATATACGGAGGCTTTCACGTACGGGGGGGTGTCCGGGTAACCGATGTGGAAATCGAACCACGAAACCGCTCGACGAACGAAGTCGCTGTTTCACGAGAGTCCGCCTGCTTACGACGGACGATATGGTAACGTATCGCTTACGGACCGGCTGAGAAGCGAAAACGATAGCGTAGTCTCCTTCGTTGGTAGACCGATCTGACGCCGGCCATGGAGTCTGTATCGAATCTCGCGATACCGCCAAGACGTCCAATATATGTAAGCAGCGAACAGGAGACTCTGTGTTACGCGCGGCAGCGCGTTTCGTATTTTCCACGGTTTTTGAATGACTTTACCACCCGGAACGGACTGAAAACTCTCCGCACGAAGAGAAATGCGCCTCAGGGCGTTGTTTCATCGGCGGTTCTGTAGTTTTATACGGCCCTTTACCCGTCCATGGACGTTATCGTGTCGTCTTAATCAAACCGTTGCATCGGCGTCGTTCGCTCGGGTAAATCTATGAACAGAGCGACGATGAGACGACGTCCGAATACCGATACTCGATCTTGCGCTTGGATTGGAGTTAGTATTCTATGGACAATCGAACGAATTTATAAACCAGGTTAAATCACGTACCATACTGGTTTTCAGACGCTGAGTTGAATTTGAACAAAAATTTTTATACGATTACCCTGAACGGTGGATCACTTGGCTCGTGGGTCGATGAAGAACGCAGCTAATTGCGCGTCAACGTGTGAACTGCAGGACACATGAACATCGACATTTCGAACGCACATTGCGGTCCACGGATACAATTCCTGGACCACGCCTGGCTGAGGGTCGTTTATATAACTAAAGACTGCTTGCGTTTGCCTTTAGCAGCAAAAAGTTTTCTCTTCATTTTTTTTTTTCGTTCCCGCCGTCGTTCGACTAGATAAATATTAAAACTGTTAAACGCCGAAAAGTCGAACGTTTCGGAGCGGGATCGATGGTCGAACGCGAGAGAGAGAACAACTTGCGAAATTGGCGAAAACGTACGAGCGATGGTTGGACATTTCGTCGGCGTTTGACGCGGAGAATGTTAAATAGAACGTTCGTGTCGCCCTCTCTTTGCTAGTGTTCAATTTTTCGCACAGGCGACGGAAGAACATTTTCGTATATCTCGCAATTCCTCGTTTTAGGATCTTCTCGACGGAATGCGCTTATCTCGGCTTGCGTGAGTCGTGGTTTCTAGTTAAACCCCTAAAAGAGACCGTACACGACCGCCCGTGGAAGAGCGCTCCCGAGTCGAAACACCTAATTACAGACGGACATTTAGACGAGAGAGAAAAAGATTCTTCGCCCTGTGAGAGAATTGTTAGACACAAATATTGAAGGAAGCAAGGTGAGAGAGAGTGTTTACGGCGTTTCTCCGCGCTCCCGACGTTGTCTGAAATGATTGTCGAATTTTTTTTTCGACGGTGCGAAAGTTTATACAACGAGGAGAAATGTTAAAAATAAATGTGCGACGGAAGCTCTCTCTGGTTAAACTGGTTAAATTATTACGAGATCGTAGCTTCGCCACGTTTTTTTTAACGTGCTCAAGCGCAGATCGGTTCGTTGTCGTTGATTAGAAGCGGAAGACCGCGCGATCCCAATACGGGTTCCGGTCGTCCAGTCCTCGAAGTGCATACATATGCCGGACGGACGTTTAAAACCCCGGACCTATCGAACGATAAACGCTTATTTTGGTGATCGTCTTGCGAGAGTCCCGCTTCATTGTTGTTCGTGTGTTAAATTTCTTTTATCGAACAACGGTCGAACGCAAATGAACAACGACCGAAGATATATCGATCTCGAAACGCTTTTATTTCTCCTTTTGTGCGCCCTCGTGGTTTCATCGAACGATATTATACACGACGAAGGTGTACCACGCACGTTAAAAATGGGATTTTTTTTTCCTTTAACCCTTTCTCTGGACCATGATATGTCACCGATTGTTTACATGGCTGTCTTTGGCATTCTTCGCCCTTTTCTGGGATTTTGCGTCGGAACGCGACAGCAAAAGAAAGAAAAACGTATCGGACGATGCGTCTTTACGGTTTATCGACCGTCGAGAGAGTGTATATTCGAACGTAAATATATAAACGGTATATGTATCCTTTAGGGGACAAAAAAAACGTGAAACGATCGTGTGCGAGAGCGCGCGCGCCGAGGGTAAGAAGAAAAGGCCTGACCTTTATCTCCTCGGTTGTCGTAGTCTCTCCTCGTCGTTTGTTTTTAACGCGCCCTGGATAGTTAAAGATATATCCGATTTATATATTATATATACTCCGACGCGAGTCGAGGGAACAACCGGACGTTGTCGTCGTCGTTTTTTTTTTCTTGTCGTTGTACCGCCTGCCCGAACAAGAAAATGCGGCGTTTTTTTAAGTGCCTTTTTTCTTTTGTCCAACAAAAGAGAGAGGAGACACCGAGCTTTCATTTTGGCTCGTCCGTACTTTCGAGTAGTCGACGATCGTAATTGGTCCGAAAAGAGAAAAAAAGTTGGTTATCGAACGATACAAGGAAAATATCGAACGACCATAATCCCTGTGCGTTGGTATTTAATTATACCTTTCGTATTACGTGTCGAAACCGAAAAGAGAAGCGTTTACAACGTTTTGTATAACTTTGAAAAGAAATAATGAAATTTCGACGACCTCAGAGCAGGTGAGATTACCCGCTGAATTTAAGCATATTAATAAGCGGAGGAAAAGAAACTAACAAGGATTTCCTTAGTAGCGGCGAGCGAACAGGAATGAGCCCAGCACTGAATCCCGCGGTTAACGCCGCTGGGAAATGTAGTGTTCAGGAGGATTCGTTTATCCCGAGACATCGAATCGCGTCCAAGTCCATCTTGAATGGGGCCATTTACCCATAGAGGGTGCCAGGCCCGTAGCGACCGGTACGCGTCTCGGGTGGATCTCTCCTTAGAGTCGGGTTGCTTGAGAGTGCAGCCCTAAGTGGGTGGTAAACTCCATCTAAGGCTAAATATGACCACGAGACCGATAGCGAACAAGTACCGTGAGGGAAAGTTGAAAAGAACTTTGAAGAGAGAGTTCAAGAGTACGTGAAACCGTTCAGGGGTAAACCCGAGAAACCCAAAAGATCGAATGGGGAGATTCATCGTCAACGAAGCTGGCTCCCGTGTTGGTGCGATAGTGCCCCGGATGGTCCCGTTACGGCGGGTTTCCCATCAGCGTGGGCACACCACCCGCGGCGAATGTTCCGGCTATGTAGTCGTGCACTTCTCCCCTAGTAGAACGTCGCGACCCGTTGCGTGTCGGTCTAAGGCCCGAGGCGATGACTGTCCGTCGCTTTTAGCGTACGATGACAGCCCCTTGGATGCCCGGCCGACTGCACGACGGTACTCAGACGGTATAGGGCCGCAAAATTCTCGAACGCATTGCGTCCAGGACCGCCGCAAGCTCGTTCCAGTCTAGATGCCGGATGTACGGACTTAGCGCCGTAACCGGGCCTGGCGGGCTGTTGGCAGGCGGAGTCCTTGGACTGGCCAAACTTTGAAATACCGGTCGGCGACGCTATTGCTTTGGGTACTCTCGGGACCCGTCTTGAAACACGGACCAAGGAGTCTAACATGTACGCGAGTCATTGGGATTCAATAAACCTAAAGGCGAAATGAAAGTGAAAGTCGTCCGTGAAGTCGACTAAGGGAGGATGGGCCTCGTTACGATTAGGCCTCGCACTCCCGGGGCGTCTCGTTCTCACTGCGAGAAGAGGCGCACCTAGAGCGTACACGTTGGGACCCGAAAGATGGTGAACTATGCCTGGTCAGGACGAAGTCAGGGGAAACCCTGATGGAGGTCCGTAGCGATTCTGACGTGCAAATCGATCGTCGGAACTGGGTATAGGGGCGAAAGACTAATCGAACCATCTAGTAGCTGGTTCCCTCCGAAGTTTCCCTCAGGATAGCTGGCACTCGACTCGAACGCACTACGAGTCTCATCTGGTAAAGCGAATGATTAGAGGCCTTGGGGCCGAAACGACCTCAACCTATTCTCAAACTTTAAATGGGTGAGATCTCTGGCTTGCTTGAAACGTCATGAAGCCACGAGATATAAAATTGTTAAAATTTTATCTTGGATCAGAGTGCCAAGTGGGCCAATTTTGGTAAGCAGAACTGGCGCTGTGGGATGAACCAAACGCAGAGTTAAGGCGCCTAAGTCGACGCTTATGGGATACCATGAAAGGCGTTGGTTGCTTAAGACAGCAGGACGGTGGCCATGGAAGTCGGAATCCGCTAAGGAGTGTGTAACAACTCACCTGCCGAAGCAACTAGCCCTGAAAATGGATGGCGCTGAAGCGTCGCGCCTATACTCCGCCGTCAACGGCAAGTGCGCAGGAGCGGGAATTATTTTCCGCTCTCCATGAAGCCTTGACGAGTAGGAGGGTCGCGGCGGTGTGCGCAGAAGGGTCTGGGCGTGAGCCTGCCTGGAGCCGCCGTCGGTGCAGATCTTGGTGGTAGTAGCAAATACTCCAGCGAGGCCCTGGAGGACTGACGTGGAGAAGGGTTTCGTGTGAACAGCCGTTGCACACGAGTCAGTCGATCCTAAGCCCTAAGAGAAATCTAATGTTGATGAGGTGTCCTAAAATTCACGCTCTCGAACGCAAATGAAAAACATACGTACGCTCGCACGCACGTACGCGCGCAAAAGGCAAAAATGTTAAATGAGGAAAAAAATTGCAGTTAAATGAAACAATTTACGTCGCCGTTGTTTCGTGTTTGTGTCCTAATCCAACCGCTCGAACATGATCATTTTTATTGATAAATTGACAAAAACTTCGAACGCCGAAAAAAAATGATG
>CAUYWW010000254.1:130000-140000 GCA_963576845.1 Megachile leachella | reverse complement strand
TTTAACGAGTCCAATCGGTTTTGGAATGGGTTGTCGATCATAAGTGCTCCGAACCGACTATGCGGAACGATTTCTTCTTAATAACTTTTTCATTTATGAATCCGAAGGAGCCAAAACCATCTAGAAATATTAAGAATACATTACTCTAACGAGTCCAATCGGTTTTGGAAAGGGTTGTCGGTCATAAATTCTCCGAACCGACTATGCCGGAGGGACTTTATCGCGTCCGAACTCGCCACCGAAGCCTACACACCGCTGGAAGTTTGGCACGTTCTGACGGCGCACCGAACCGACTATGCGGAGCGATTTATCCTTAATAACTTCTGCATTTATGAGTCCGAACGTGCCAAAACCATATAAGAGTATTAAAAATACATTACTTTAACGAGTCCAATCGGTTTTGGAATGGGTTGTCGATCATAAGTGCTCCGAACCGACTATGCGGAACGATTTCTTCTTAATAACTTTTTCATTTATGAATCCGAAGGTGCCAAAACCATATAGAAATATTAAGAATTCATTACTCTAACGAGTCCAATCGGTTTTGGAATGGGTTGTCGGTCATAAATTCTCCGAACCGACTATGCCGGAGCGATTTATTCTCAATTTCTGCTGAAAAAAAAATTTTTTATATGTGAGTTTTATCGTTAAATTTCGCAAAATATATGTAGAAATTGTTTGTATATCATTTTAAGCGTGTTTCACAACTTTTTGTAAAATCAATTTTTTCACGCTAAGTTTTACCGCACTCTCGAATTGGCACGATCGGATCGCGGGTTGGCGCGGGAGGCGCCCGCGCGTACCGGCCGGCGTCGCCGACGATCCGGCCGGCCGTTCGGTACCTGTAGGGAGACGACAGTCCCGAACGTGCCTTGTCAAATGGCAGCGTCGTCTCGGCCGAAAGTTACCGCGGGTCAAAAAGATCCAAAATACGTATAAGCGGAACTTTGGCAAGCACGAATAATCGTTGCTAAAACGTAACGAACTGACATAATATAAAATTATGTTCCAAGTAAAATTAATGAAATTTTACAAGTTTTGAAGGTGTCCTAAGGCAAAATTTCTCTCGTACGGGAGACTAAGTATTTTTACTTCGGTACTTTCGTACGATGAGAAATAATATGAAATGGCAATTGGTGGTGCATGGAAATAACATAACGAACGACAACGTAAGTTGGGAAGTTCGTAAAAATTTTCAAAGTAAAATTAATGAAATTTTACAAGAACTGAAGGTGTCCTAAGGCAAAATTTCTTTCGTACGGGAGACTAAGTATTTTTACTTCGGTACTTTCGTACGATGAGAAATAATATGAAATGGCAATTGGTGGTGCATGGAAATAACATAACGAACGACAACGTAAGTTGGGAAGTTCGTAAAAATTTTCAAAGTAAAATTAATGAAATTTTACAAGAACTGAAGGTGTCCTAAGGCAAAATTTCTTTCGTACGGGAGACTAAGTATTTTTACTTCGGTACTTTCGTACGATGAGAAATAATATGAAATGGCAATTGGTGGTGCATGGAAATAACATAACGAACGACAACGTAAGTTGGGAAGTTCGTAAAAATTTTCAAAGTAAAATTAATGAAATTTTACAAGAATGAAGGTGTCCTAAGGCAAAATTTCTTTCGTACGGGAGACTAAGTATTTTTACTTCGGTACTTTCGTACGGTGAGAAATAATATGAAATGGCAATTGGTGGTGTATGGAAATAACATAACGAACGACAACGTAAGTTGGGAAGTTCGTAAAAATTTTCAAAGTAAAATTAATGAAATTTTACAAGAACTGAAGGTGTCCTAAGGCAAAATTTCTTTCGTACGGGAGACTAAGTATTTTTACTTCGGTACTTTCGTACGGTGAGAAATAATATGAAATGGCAATTGGTGGTGCATGGAAATAACATAACGAACGACAACGTAAGTTGGGAAGTTCGTAAAAATTTTCAAAGTAAAATTAATGAAATTTTACAAGAATGAAGGTGTCCTAAGGCAAAATTTCTTTCGTACGGGAGACTAAGTATTTTTACTTCGGTACTTTCGTACGGTGAGAAATAATATGAAATGGCAATTGGTGGTGTATGGAAATAACATAACGAACGACAACGTAAGTTGGGAAGTTCGTAAAAATTTTCAAAGTAAAATTAATGAAATTTTACAAGAACTGAAGGTGTCCTAAGGCAAAATTTCTTTCGTACGGGAGACTAAGTATTTTTACTTCGGTACTTTCGTACGGTGAGAAATAATATGAAATGGCAATTGGTGGTGCATGGAAATAACATAACGAACGACAACGTAAGTTGGGAAGTTCGTAAAAATTTTCAAAGTAAAAATCGACTTTCGAAATGTTGAGCAAAAATCGCACTTTTATAACATAAAGTTCAGTGCGTAAGTGCCGGAGTCGCCGACGATCCGGCCGGCCGTTCGGTACCTGTAGGGAGACGACAGTCCCGAACGTGCCTTGTGAATTGGCAGCGTCGTCTCCGCCGAAAGTCACCACGGGTCGAATAGACCCAAAGTGTGGTTAAGAGCAGAACTGTGGCGAATGAGCAGATGTACTGATGTTGCAATGCATCGAATAATACATGCTAAAATTACGTCCCTAAAATGAAGTTAAATAAAGTTGTGCAAAGCAAAACGGAGGAGGTGTCCTAAGAAAAAATGTGTCTGCCGTACGAAAAGTCGAAGGTATAGAAATTTTTCTAGACTTCGGCACGGGACACACGAGATATACTTAGATCGTACGAATAAAGAGAGAGGTGTTCTGAGGAAGGCCAGACACCTCTCGTACGAATCCGAGATAAATATTTATTTCGTGACTTCGTACTAATTGGTGAGAATTAAAGAACGAGAGAGGAGATATGTAAGTCGCACATCAAGTTGTGTGTACGAATATGCGCAAAGCAAACGAAACTCAAAGTTTCTATACAAGAAGTGTCAGAAAAATATATGATCCCTCCTCTGGTCTATCCTCACTCTCCATGTTCACGATGATACAGTAGAACATATTATGATTGAAGGAGAGATGGCCTAATAATAATGGAGAGATAAAATGAATTATAAGTTGGAGGAGGATCATATTAAGTATTATAATATAATAAATAGTTTATTATATTATTAGACATGATATAATAATATAGAATATTAATAAATGGCATAACGAATTAAATATATATAATACTATATATTAATATAGAGCGAAAGTGTGAAGAAGAGAGGAAAAGCGAGAAAGGCAAGGAAAGTTAAAGGACTTAAGAGGAGAGGAAAAAAAAAATTATTTTTTTTTTGTTCCTCGTTCGCGCGAAGCGCGAAAAAAATTTTTAGAAAGCAATACGCCGCTGGCACTTAGAAAAAAAATAGAAAGGCGCGCGCGCGCGCGTATAGAGAAAAATTGGAGCCAAAATCGCCAGCAGACTTAAAAAAATAATGTCTCTGACGCGACTGAGACTTCGGGAATGCTAACCGTTACTTACGCGGGCCGATCCCGGAGAGACGGAAAGCAATAGGCGGCTGGACTTAGCAAATGGGAAAGCAATACGCGGCCAGGACTTAGAAAATCTAAAAGCAATACGCGGCCAGGACTTAGAAAATATTGACCGCAACACCGAACCGACTATGCGAAACGGAGTTTCGCCGATAATTTCCACAATTACGAGCCCGAACGTGGCAAAACGATATAGAAGTGCTACAAATACAGTACACTAACCATTCTAGGTGCTTTTTATATAGATTGCCGATAATCTTTTCACCGAACCGACTATGCGCGATGGTGTTAGGCTCGTTCGGAGCGCCCACCGAACCGACTATGCGGAACGGAGTATCGTCGATAATTTCTTCAATTACGGGTACAAACGTGCCAAAAGGACATAAAAGTGTTACAAATACGGTACACTAACGATTCTAGGTGCTTTTTATATAGGTTGTCGATCATCGTTTCACCGAACCGACTATGCGCGATGGAGTTAGGCCCGTTCGGAGCGCCCACCGAACCGACTATGCGGAACGGAGTATCGTCGATAATTTCTTCAATTACGGGTACAAACGTGCCAAAATGACATAAAAGTGTTACAAATACAGTATACTAACGATTCTAGGTCCAATTTATGTAGGTTGTCGATCATCGTTTCACCGAACCGACTATGCCGGACGGAGTTTGACCCGTTCGGAGCGTCCACCGAACCGACCATGCGAAACGGAGTATCGTCGATAATTTCTACAATTAGGGGTACAAACGTACCAAAATGACATAGAAGTGTTACAAATACAGTATACTAACGATTCTAGGTGCTTTTTATATAGGTTGTCGATCATCGTTTCACCGAACCGACTATGCGCGATGGAGTTAGGCCCGTTCGGAGCGCCCACCGAACCGACTATGCGGAACGGAGTATCGTCGACAATTTCTACAATTAGGGGTACAATCGTGCCAAAATGACATAGAAGTATTACAAATACAGTACTCTAAAGATTCTAGGTGCTTTTTATATAGGTTGTCGATCATCGTTTCACCGAACCGACTATGCGGAACGGAGTATCGTCGATAATTTCTTCAACTAGGGGTACAAACGTGCTAAAACGACATAGAAGTGTTACGAATACAGTATATTAACGATTCTAGGTACCATTTATGTAGGTTGACGATCATCGTTTCACCGAACCGACTATGCGCGATGGAGTTTGGCCCGTTCGGAGCGCCCACCGAACCGACTATGCGGAACGGAGTATCGTCGATATTTTCTACAATTAGGGGTACAATCGTGCCAAAATGACATAAAAGTGTTACAAATACAGTATACTAACGATTCTAGGTCCAATATATGTAGGTTGTCGATCATCGTTTCACCGAACCGACTATGCGAAACGGAGCATCGTCGATAATTTCTACAATTACGGGTACAAACGTGCCGAAACGACATAGGAGTGTTAAAAATACAGTATACTAACGATTCTAGGTACTTTTTATATAGGTTGTCGATCATCGTTTCACCGAACCGACTATGCGCGATGAAGTTTGGCCCGTTCGGAGCGCCCACCGAACCGACTATGCGGAACGGAGTATCGTCGATAATTTCTTCAATTACGGGTACAAACGTGCCAAAAGGACATAAAAGTGTTACAAATACGGTACACTAACGATTCTAGGTGCTTTTTATATAGGTTGTCGATCATCGTTTCACCGAACCGACTATGCGCGATGGAGTTAGGCCCGTTCGGAGCGCCCACCGAACCGACTATGCGGAACGGAGTATCGTCGATAATTTCTTCAATTACGGGTACAAACGTGCCAAAATGACATAAAAGTGTTACAAATACAGTATACTAACGATTCTAGGTCCAATTTATGTAGGTTGTCGATCATCGTTTCACCGAACCGACTATGCCGGACGGAGTTTGACCCGTTCGGAGCGTCCACCGAACCGACCATGCGAAACGGAGTATCGTCGATAATTTCTACAATTAGGGGTACAAACGTACCAAAATGACATAGAAGTGTTACAAATACAGTATACTAACGATTCTAGGTGCTTTTTATATAGGTTGTCGATCATCGTTTCACCGAACCGACTATGCGCGATGGAGTTAGGCCCGTTCGGAGCGCCCACCGAACCGACTATGCGGAACGGAGTATCGTCGACAATTTCTACAATTAGGGGTACAATCGTGCCAAAAGGACATAAAAGTGTTACAAATACGGTACACTAACGATTCTAGGTGCTTTTTATATAGGTTGTCGATCATCGTTTCACCGAACCGACTATGCGCGATGGAGTTAGGCCCGTTCGGAGCGCCCACCGAACCGACTATGCGGAACGGAGTATCGTCGATAATTTCTTCAATTACGGGTACAAACGTGCCAAAATGACATAAAAGTGTTACAAATACAGTATACTAACGATTCTAGGTCCAATTTATGTAGGTTGTCGATCATCGTTTCACCGAACCGACTATGCCGGACGGAGTTTGACCCGTTCGGAGCGTCCACCGAACCGACCATGCGAAACGGAGTATCGTCGATAATTTCTACAATTAGGGGTACAAACGTACCAAAATGACATAGAAGTGTTACAAATACAGTATACTAACGATTCTAGGTGCTTTTTATATAGGTTGTCGATCATCGTTTCACCGAACCGACTATGCGCGATGGAGTTAGGCCCGTTCGGAGCGCCCACCGAACCGACTATGCGGAACGGAGTATCGTCGACAATTTCTACAATTAGGGGTACAATCGTGCCAAAATGACATAGAAGTATTACAAATACAGTACTCTAAAGATTCTAGGTGCTTTTTATATAGGTTGTCGATCATCGTTTCACCGAACCGACTATGCGCGATGAAGTTTGGCCCGTTCGGAGCGTCCACCGAACCGACTATGCGAAACGGAGTATCGTTGATAATTTCTACAATTAGGGGTACAAACGTGCCGGAACGACATAGAAGTGTTATAAATACAGTACACTAACGATTCTAGGTGTCTTTTATATAGGTTGTCGGTCGTCGGTTCGCCGAACCGACTATGCGGAACGAAAAATTTTCAGTAATTTTGTTATTTATGAATCCGAACGTGGCAAAGTGGTATAAATGTTCTAGTAATACGTTATTCTATACGTTTTAATGGTTTTTTATATAGGTTATCAGTCATCGATTCACCGAACCGACTATGCGTAACGAAAAATTTTCAATAATTTTGTTATTTTTGAATCCGAACGTGCCAAAGTGGTATAAATATTCTAGTAATACGTTATTCTATACGTTTTAATGGTTTTTTATATAGGTTATCAGTGATCGATTCACCGAACCGACTATGCCGGAGGAACTTTGGCATGTTCGGACTGGGCACCGAACCGACTATGCGGAACGAAAAATTTTCAATAATTTTGTTATATATGAATCCGAACGTGCCAAAGTGGTATAAATGTTCTAGTAATACGTTATTCTATACGTTTTAATGGTTTTTTATATAGGTTATCAGTCATCGATTCACCGAACCGACTATGCGGAACGAAAAATTTTCAATAATTTTGTTAATCATGAATCCGAACGTGCCAAAGTGGTATAAATGTTCTAGTAATACGTTATTCTATACGTTTTAATGGTTTTTTATATAGGTTGTCAGTCATCGATTCACCGAACCGACTATGCGGAACGAAAAATTTTCAATAATTTTGTTATTTATGAATCCGAACCTGCCAAAGTGGTATAAATGTTCTAGTAATACGTTATTCTATACGTTTTAATGGTTTTTTATATAGGTTGTCAGTCATCGATTCACCGAACCGACTATGCCGGAGGAACTTTGGCATGTTCGGACTGGGCGCCGAACCGACTATGCGGAATGAATTTTCCTTATTTCTTTGAAATATTAGAAATATTTTCTCAATTTTTATATGTTATAACGATGTATTTTGTTGTTTGTTGCTCGTTTAGTACATTAGCGATTCGTTTGTGTATTGATTTTGGCGAAAAAAGAATAAAAAAATTTTTTTCGCCTAATTTTATCATTAAATTTCGTAAAATAATTGTTAAAACATCGTCCGTATACTTTTTAGCGTGTTTCACAACTTTTTATAAAATCGATTTTTTCACGCTAAGTTTTACCGCACTTTCGAAATGGCACGATCGGTTCGCGGGTTGGCGCGGCAAGCGCCCGCGCGTAACGGCCGGCGTCGCCGACGATCCGGCCGGCCGTTCGGTACCTGTAAGGAGACGTTCGGTCCGAACGTGCCAGGCGGAACGGAGTCGGGCGCGTGGCTATTCTATGACCTCGGTTGAGAACTAGTCCACCGCTCCTCGTGCGTAACTTCTTGTTACCTCGACTGTTCGTGTTCTCGGCATCGTTTCAGGATTCTCTCCACACTGCATTGTCGCGTGTCGGCGTCTAAGACCAAATGGCACTTATGCGACAAACCTTTAACATGAGGCTGGTGACTCGTGTGCACTTCGGTGTGTACGTTGTACTTCAAGAAAAGACGCAGGCTATAAACCATGTTGCCGTTATGAACGGCAACAGAAATGGTTAAATATAAAAATGAACCAGAAAGTGGTGTTGAACGAACTTGTTCGTTACTACGCTTTCAAACGAGAGGCTACAAAATTATGAAGCGGAATATTTATTCCGAAATACACAAATTACATTACGTCCCTTAATGTTTTGTGCGTCTCGAACGCCTAAATATTTTCTCGATGCGCGAGAAAAACTTCTTCCTTGCGGAGAGTTTTTCGGTACGGTGAAGAACTATGTTAAATAATTCTTCACTATACGTACAGCGCAGAGATATTAAAACGAAATAATATGTAACTATGACTGACAAAAACGGTTTCTGAAATGGAAACTTCTTCCAAAGCGAAGAGTTTTCGGTACGGGTGATTTCTCCGATATTTTATATCGAGTTTTCGCTTATACGTACAAAATAATATATTATTATGTATACTGTAACTATGACCTCGAAATTTTGAGAAAGAGAAAATGGAAATGGGTGGATTTGTAAGAATCGATTGTGCCCAGCGCGAGCTAAACTTCTCTGTATACGTGCTTGCTCCGATTCGATTTTTTTTCGAACGGCATGTCCGTTGTACGCGCTATCACGGTACGTTCAGCACGCCACTGTACGCGCTAACCTTTATCGGGTGTTTCTTAAATAAAATACCAATGAGAGAGAAAGGGAGAAGAGAGAGAGTTTGGAGGAACAAAAATTTAATATGACTGAAACACATGAGAACCAAATGAAAGGGAACGTTTAAGCTGGAGATATATTGGTTCATTTTAAAAAATGGTATTTATGATAAAGGCAAAAGAACACCGATATTGTGGAGGTTAAATACGAGCGTGTGTGGTTTACGTGCTTATACCGTTTCGATGCAAAGCGTGAAAGCGGTTGTACGTGCTTCCAAAATTAGAACGGATAAACACTTTCCGGCACGAGAGAAGAGTTTTAGCGATTTTCTTTTACGCGCTTCTTCGATATCCACGACGAAAAGAGAGACTAAAACGGAGGTTTCGTATCGATATATGCCTAGCGCGAGCTGCCTTTAATACGTGCTTCCTCTTGTTCGTTTTTCGAACAGCATGTCCGCTGTACGCGCTATTCACGGTACGTTCAGCACGCCACTGTACGCGCTAACCTTTATCGGGTGTTTCTTAAATAAAATACCAATGAGAGAGAAAGGGAGAAGAGAGAGAGTTTGGAGGAACAAAAATTTAATATGACTGAAACACATGAGAACCAAATGAAAGGGAACGTTTAAGCTGGAGATATATTGGTTCATTTTAAAAAATGGTATTTATGATAAAGGCAAAAGAACACCGATATTGTGGAGGTTAAATACGAGCGTGTGTGGTATACGTGCTTATACCGTTTCGATGCAAAGCGTGATGAAAGCGGTTGTACGTGCTTCCAAAACTTTTCAACAAGAAATCTGTCTGGCACGAAAGGATTTGCATTTTTACGCGCTTTATCGATACTAAGTAAGAGAGAAAAGGCCCCCGTTGGAGGAATGAAACGTTTATATCGATACGGTTTTCGATTCGTTTCGACGAACAGCATGTCCGCTGTACGCGCCATACCGTATTGTCCAGCGTGCTCCGCTGTACGCGCTATTTCGGTGTTGTGTCGTTAAACGAAAAATATATTTTATATCAAAGACTATAAATAACTTTACGTATATAATAATATTACGAACCAAAGGAAAGGAATAATCAGAGCTGCAATTGGTTCGTGTACAAAAAGTTGTACAAATAAAACGGGAACGAAAAGCTGATAAACTGAAAAAACGAACACAACGTCCAGCGTGCTTGTTACGCGCTTACACCGATGGGGATCGATTAATTCGTTCCGAGCGTGTGCGATTTACGCGCTTCTTACGTTTCTATGAACGGCGTGAATGCGGTGCGTACGTGCTTCCAAAAATTTTTTTTGAACCGAAGAAATAGTATTCTTCGTCATTTAAGTCGATATGCGTTTCTTCAAAAACTCCGGCATTGAGGTGTGGAGGATTCGTA
>CAUYWW010000254.1:120000-127500 GCA_963576845.1 Megachile leachella | reverse complement strand
CGGAGAGCCACGTTAGATGATGAGAGAAAAAAAGAGATCATGAAATTTTTGAAGGTAGTAGCAAACAAGTGAGAAAAAAACAGATACCAAAAATGTTAAATGAAAATTCGTCGTTACGGCAGTCGTGATGCGGAGAGATATATTACGGTTACGTGTAGGAGGTCGCTTTGGTTCTCATCGTCGATACTCCCGTCCGTATTTCGTATCCGCCGACGCGTTTCGTACGAACAAGCGCGAACGTTAAATAGCAAAAGAGAGAGCAACGCCGTTTCATGTCGAACGCCGTAAATAGAAAGAACGAAAGTTTACCGACGAAAGAAAATCGAGAGTTTCCTCTATCTTTCTTCTCGGCTCTTCTTTCCGTAGCGTATAAGAAAGGTTTCGACTCTCCCGGGACGTCGTTTTAATCTTATTAACGGGTACCGCACGATCATTCGATAAATACAAACAAAAAGTCGTCGTAACAAGAATGTTCAACTTGAACCGAAGGAAAATATTACGAACATTCTCATATATATCTATACATAAATGAATCTGTCGCGTATTTTACCGACAGAAGGTTCGTTATGTAAACAAATTGATCGTATGCATGGTGTACCCGTTCGTTGCGACGTCTGAGTTAAAGGGAGGAGAGATTCGAAATTGTTAAATAGATACGCGCCAGGAAAGCGAGAGATTTCGGAGAAGGAAGAAGAGGTGAAGGTTATAATAATCTCGAAATATTCTTATCGGACTTTCCTTTCTATAATTTTTATTCTTGATTCGTGTTGCGTACTCTCTCGACCCGTGTGAAAAACACTATAGAGAATATAAAGAAATATTTTGGGACGTTTGGTAACGAAATGCATGGGTTTGCGAAAAAAAATTGTTAAATTTTTGTTTTTTTTCGCCCGCTTCGTGAGAGACTCCCATTTTATTTTCTTTTTCTCTAAATTTTGTCTTTGGACAAAGGGAACACCCCCTTTAAGCCCCGTTAGGTGATATACGGAGGCTTTCACGTACGGGGGGGTGTCCGGGTAACCGATGTGGAAATCGAACCACGAAACCGCTCGACGAACGAAGTCGCTGTTTCACGAGAGTCCGCCTGCTTACGACGGACGATATGGTAACGTATCGCTTACGGACCGGCTGAGAAGCGAAAACGATAGCGTAGTCTCCTTCGTTGGTAGACCGATCTGACGCCGGCCATGGAGTCTGTATCGAATCTCGCGATACCGCCAAGACGTCCAATATATGTAAGCAGCGAACAGGAGACTCTGTGTTACGCGCGGCAGCGCGTTTCGTATTTTCCACGGTTTTTGAATGACTTTACCACCCGGAACGGACTGAAAACTCTCCGCACGAAGAGAAATGCGCCTCAGGGCGTTGTTTCATCGGCGGTTCTGTAGTTTTATACGGCCCTTTACCCGTCCATGGACGTTATCGTGTCGTCTTAATCAAACCGTTGCATCGGCGTCGTTCGCTCGGGTAAATCTATGAACAGAGCGACGATGAGACGACGTCCGAATACCGATACTCGATCTTGCGCTTGGATTGGAGTTAGTATTCTATGGACAATCGAACGAATTTATAAACCAGGTTAAATCACGTACCATACTGGTTTTCAGACGCTGAGTTGAATTTGAACAAAAATTTTTATACGATTACCCTGAACGGTGGATCACTTGGCTCGTGGGTCGATGAAGAACGCAGCTAATTGCGCGTCAACGTGTGAACTGCAGGACACATGAACATCGACATTTCGAACGCACATTGCGGTCCACGGATACAATTCCTGGACCACGCCTGGCTGAGGGTCGTTTATATAACTAAAGACTGCTTGCGTTTGCCTTTAGCAGCAAAAAGTTTTCTCTTCATTTTTTTTTTTCGTTCCCGCCGTCGTTCGACTAGATAAATATTAAAACTGTTAAACGCCGAAAAGTCGAACGTTTCGGAGCGGGATCGATGGTCGAACGCGAGAGAGAGAACAACTTGCGAAATTGGCGAAAACGTACGAGCGATGGTTGGACATTTCGTCGGCGTTTGACGCGGAGAATGTTAAATAGAACGTTCGTGTCGCCCTCTCTTTGCTAGTGTTCAATTTTTCGCACAGGCGACGGAAGAACATTTTCGTATATCTCGCAATTCCTCGTTTTAGGATCTTCTCGACGGAATGCGCTTATCTCGGCTTGCGTGAGTCGTGGTTTCTAGTTAAACCCCTAAAAGAGACCGTACACGACCGCCCGTGGAAGAGCGCTCCCGAGTCGAAACACCTAATTACAGACGGACATTTAGACGAGAGAGAAAAAGATTCTTCGCCCTGTGAGAGAATTGTTAGACACAAATATTGAAGGAAGCAAGGTGAGAGAGAGTGTTTACGGCGTTTCTCCGCGCTCCCGACGTTGTCTGAAATGATTGTCGAATTTTTTTTTCGACGGTGCGAAAGTTTATACAACGAGGAGAAATGTTAAAAATAAATGTGCGACGGAAGCTCTCTCTGGTTAAACTGGTTAAATTATTACGAGATCGTAGCTTCGCCACGTTTTTTTTAACGTGCTCAAGCGCAGATCGCTTCGTTGTCGTTGATTAGAAGCGGAAGACCGCGCGATCCCAATACGGGTTCCGGTCGTCCAGTCCTCGAAGTGCATACATATGCCGGACGGACGTTTAAAACCCCGGACCTATCGAACGATAAACGCTTATTTTGGTGATCGTCTTGCGAGAGTCCCGCTTCATTGTTGTTCGTGTGTTAAATTTCTTTTATCGAACAACGGTCGAACGCAAATGAACAACGACCGAAGATATATCGATCTCGAAACGCTTTTATTTCTCCTTTTGTGCGCCCTCGTGGTTTCATCGAACGATATTATACACGACGAAGGTGTACCACGCACGTTAAAAATGGGATTTTTTTTTCCTTTAACCCTTTCTCTGGACCATGATATGTCACCGATTGTTTACATGGCTGTCTTTGGCATTCTTCGCCCTTTTCTGGGATTTTGCGTCGGAACGCGACAGCAAAAGAAAGAAAAACGTATCGGACGATGCGTCTTTACGGTTTATCGACCGTCGAGAGAGTGTATATTCGAACGTAAATATATAAACGGTATATGTATCCTTTAGGGGACAAAAAAAACGTGAAACGATCGTGTGCGAGAGCGCGCGCGCCGAGGGTAAGAAGAAAAGGCCTGACCTTTATCTCCTCGGTTGTCGTAGTCTCTCCTCGTCGTTTGTTTTTAACGCGCCCTGGATAGTTAAAGATATATCCGATTTATATATTATATATACTCCGACGCGAGTCGAGGGAACAACCGGACGTTGTCGTCGTCGTTTTTTTTTTCTTGTCGTTGTACCGCCTGCCCGAACAAGAAAATGCGGCGTTTTTTTAAGTGCCTTTTTTCTTTTGTCCAACAAAAGAGAGAGGAGACACCGAGCTTTCATTTTGGCTCGTCCGTACTTTCGAGTAGTCGACGATCGTAATTGGTCCGAAAAGAGAAAAAAAGTTGGTTATCGAACGATACAAGGAAAATATCGAACGACCATAATCCCTGTGCGTTGGTATTTAATTATACCTTTCGTATTACGTGTCGAAACCGAAAAGAGAAGCGTTTACAACGTTTTGTATAACTTTGAAAAGAAATAATGAAATTTCGACGACCTCAGAGCAGGTGAGATTACCCGCTGAATTTAAGCATATTAATAAGCGGAGGAAAAGAAACTAACAAGGATTTCCTTAGTAGCGGCGAGCGAACAGGAATGAGCCCAGCACTGAATCCCGCGGTTAACGCCGCTGGGAAATGTAGTGTTCAGGAGGATTCGTTTATCCCGAGACATCGAATCGCGTCCAAGTCCATCTTGAATGGGGCCATTTACCCATAGAGGGTGCCAGGCCCGTAGCGACCGGTACGCGTCTCGGGTGGATCTCTCCTTAGAGTCGGGTTGCTTGAGAGTGCAGCCCTAAGTGGGTGGTAAACTCCATCTAAGGCTAAATATGACCACGAGACCGATAGCGAACAAGTACCGTGAGGGAAAGTTGAAAAGAACTTTGAAGAGAGAGTTCAAGAGTACGTGAAACCGTTCAGGGGTAAACCCGAGAAACCCAAAAGATCGAATGGGGAGATTCATCGTCAACGAAGCTGGCTCCCGTGTTGGTGCGATAGTGCCCCGGATGGTCCCGTTACGGCGGGTTTCCCATCAGCGTGGGCACACCACCCGCGGCGAATGTTCCGGCTATGTAGTCGTGCACTTCTCCCCTAGTAGAACGTCGCGACCCGTTGCGTGTCGGTCTAAGGCCCGAGGCGATGACTGTCCGTCGCTTTTAGCGTACGATGACAGCCCCTTGGATGCCCGGCCGACTGCACGACGGTACTCAGACGGTATAGGGCCGCAAAATTCTCGAACGCATTGCGTCCAGGACCGCCGCAAGCTCGTTCCAGTCTAGATGCCGGATGTACGGACTTAGCGCCGTAACCGGGCCTGGCGGGCTGTTGGCAGGCGGAGTCCTTGGACTGGCCAAACTTTGAAATACCGGTCGGCGACGCTATTGCTTTGGGTACTCTCGGGACCCGTCTTGAAACACGGACCAAGGAGTCTAACATGTACGCGAGTCATTGGGATTCAATAAACCTAAAGGCGAAATGAAAGTGAAAGTCGTCCGTGAAGTCGACTAAGGGAGGATGGGCCTCGTTACGATTAGGCCTCGCACTCCCGGGGCGTCTCGTTCTCACTGCGAGAAGAGGCGCACCTAGAGCGTACACGTTGGGACCCGAAAGATGGTGAACTATGCCTGGTCAGGACGAAGTCAGGGGAAACCCTGATGGAGGTCCGTAGCGATTCTGACGTGCAAATCGATCGTCGGAACTGGGTATAGGGGCGAAAGACTAATCGAACCATCTAGTAGCTGGTTCCCTCCGAAGTTTCCCTCAGGATAGCTGGCACTCGACTCGAACGCACTACGAGTCTCATCTGGTAAAGCGAATGATTAGAGGCCTTGGGGCCGAAACGACCTCAACCTATTCTCAAACTTTAAATGGGTGAGATCTCTGGCTTGCTTGAAACGTCATGAAGCCACGAGATATAAAATTGTTAAAATTTTATCTTGGATCAGAGTGCCAAGTGGGCCAATTTTGGTAAGCAGAACTGGCGCTGTGGGATGAACCAAACGCAGAGTTAAGGCGCCTAAGTCGACGCTTATGGGATACCATGAAAGGCGTTGGTTGCTTAAGACAGCAGGACGGTGGCCATGGAAGTCGGAATCCGCTAAGGAGTGTGTAACAACTCACCTGCCGAAGCAACTAGCCCTGAAAATGGATGGCGCTGAAGCGTCGCGCCTATACTCCGCCGTCAACGGCAAGTGCGCAGGAGCGGGAATTATTTTCCGCTCTCCATGAAGCCTTGACGAGTAGGAGGGTCGCGGCGGTGTGCGCAGAAGGGTCTGGGCGTGAGCCTGCCTGGAGCCGCCGTCGGTGCAGATCTTGGTGGTAGTAGCAAATACTCCAGCGAGGCCCTGGAGGACTGACGTGGAGAAGGGTTTCGTGTGAACAGCCGTTGCACACGAGTCAGTCGATCCTAAGCCCTAAGAGAAATCTAATGTTGATGAGGTGTCCTAAAATTCACGCTCTCGAACGCAAATGAAAAACATACGTACGCTCGCACGCACGTACGCGCGCAAAAGGCAAAAATGTTAAATGAGGAAAAAAATTGCAGTTAAATGAAACAATTTACGTCGCCGTTGTTTCGTGTTTGTGTCCTAATCCAACCGCTCGAACATGATCATTTTTATTGATAAATTGACAAAAACTTCGAACGCCGAAAAAAAATGATGGCGGTTCGGATCGATGGATACTTCACGTTCTTCGTGATGCGATGTTGTCGAACGCCTGAAAGCGATTTCTTTTCCTATTTTTGCTTGGTTAAATTTATACACTGTCGAACGCAAGTCGTGTCGTCGTTGCGTCGTAGATGCGTCGTTGTTTATATAATTTTGCGTGATTTGGGAAGAAACACACCCATCGGGCGAAAGGGAATCCGGTTCCTATTCCGGAACCCGGCAGCGGAACCGCATACCAATCGGGCCCTCGTAAGAGTGTTCGTCGGGGTAACCCAAAATGACCTGGAGACGCCGTCGGGAGATCTGGGAAGAGTTTTCTTTTCTGTATAAGCGTTCGAGTTCCCTGGAAACCTCTAGCAGGGAGATAGGGTTTGGAACGCGAAGAGCACCGCAGTTGCGGCGGTGTCTGGATCTTCCCCTCGGACCTTGAAAATCCAGGAGAGGGCCACGTGGAGGTATCGCGCCGGTTCGTACCCATATCCGCAGCAGGTCTCCAAGGTGAAGAGCCTCTAGTCGATAGATTAATGTAGGTAAGGGAAGTCGGCAAATTGGATCCGTAACTTCGGAATAAGGATTGGCTCTGAGGAGCGGGGCGTGTCGGGCTTGGTCGGGAAGTTGGCCAGGCTGACGTGCCGGGCCTGGGCGAGGTGAACGGTTGGCGATTTCGTATCGCGTCCCGGAATCCGAGCTCGGTCCCGTGCCTTGGCCGCCAACGGATCTTCCTTGCTGCGAGGCTTCTTGTGACGGCTTCGGCCGTCCTTTTCGTCTCTTCGGCCGCCATTCAACGCTTAGCTCAGAACTGGCACGGACTAGGGGAATCCGACTGTCTAATTAAAACAAAGCATTGCGATGGCCCTCAAGGGTGATGACGCAATGTGATTTCTGCCCAGTGCTCTGAATGTCAACGTGAAGAAATTCAATTAAGCGCGGGTAAACGGCGGGAGTAACTATGACTCTCTTAAGGGGCCTGAACGCCTTTAGGGCTCCTTCTGGGAGTCTGGTTTAGTAAGCAGCCACCTCTGCGTTGGTTCCCGCCACGAGTATCCCCTGTCGCCTTAGGGCGACTTGGGAGAAACTAAGAGCTGCCTCTGCGCCTTATCGGTCCTGGGGGTTGCCAGCCCCCTCGACTGTAATTCCATTGGCACGACTATGACACGCCCCGCCTCGGATGCAGATAACCCCCAAGCCGGAGAGCCCTCAGGCTCTACCGGTCCAATGTTGACGACTCGCACTGAGGCGGCGTGTCCGGGTGAGGCTTATGCCTGCCGAAACCCAGGCTGTGGTCGGTATTTTAAAACTGCAATAGGTCGAGGGGTCCACGAACAACGGGCCCACAAAAATTGGCACGATGACAGGCTTGTCGACAAGATCGAAAACAAAAGAGCACCGTGGAGTGCTGAAGAGCTGGCGCTGTT
This sequence comes from Megachile leachella, assembly GCA_963576845.1. Lineage (NCBI taxonomy): Eukaryota > Metazoa > Arthropoda > Insecta > Hymenoptera > Megachilidae > Megachile > Megachile leachella. The sequence goes on along the minus strand of CAUYWW010000254.1, from coordinate 120,276 downwards.
GGCGAGACAGGAAGCCCAGCTAGTCCTTAAAGGCACAAAGAACATCAACCAAGCGTTACAGCCCCTATTCCAAAATAGGACACTTGAGTCTATAAAGGGCCAAAGAAAGAGCCAAAAGCATAAAGACAGGGTCCTCCTCCTTTTGGAGGAACTGACGGCAGATTGTGCAGCTGCTGACACTTCACCACCAAGCGAAATAGCACAAACTGGCGGACTAGTTCCAGCCGTCAAGGAATTGTTCGGGATGCTCGAGCCCTTGAACGGCGCCATGTTTGA
>CAUYWW010000254.1:95000-115000 GCA_963576845.1 Megachile leachella | reverse complement strand
TTGTAAGAAAAGCAATACGCTGCCAGAACTTGTATTTAAGCCACCTATAAGAAAAGCAATACGCTGCCAGAACTTGTATTTAAGCCACCTATAAGAAAAGCAATACGCTGCCAGAACTTGTATTTGAGCCACTTGTAAGAAAAGCAATACGCTGCCAGAACTTAGAAAATATTGACCGCGCACCGAACCGACTATGCGGAGCGATTTATCCTTAATAACTTTTGCATTTATGAATCCGAACGTGCCAAAACCATATAAGAGTATTAAAAATACATTACTTTAACGAGTCCAATCGGTTTTGGAATGGGTTGTCGATCATAAGTGCTCCGAACCGACTATGCGGAACGATTTCTTCTTAATAACTTTTTCATTTATGAATCCGAAGGTGCCAAAACCATATAGAAATATTAAGAATTCATTACTCTAACGAGTCCAATCGGTTTTGGAATGGGTTGTCGGTCATAAATTCTCCGAACCGACTATGCCGGAGGGACTTTATCGCGTCCGAACTCGCCACCGAAGCCTACACACCGCTGGAAGTTTGGCACGTTCTGACCGCGCACCGAACCGACTATGCGGAGCGATTTATCCTTAATAACTTCTGCATTTATGAGTCCGAACGTGCCAAAACCATATAAGAGTATTAAAAATACATTACTTTAACGAGTCCAATCGGTTTTGGAATGGGTTGTCGATCATAAGTGCTCCGAACCGACTATGCGGAACGATTTCTTCTTAATAACTTTTTCATTTATGAATCCCAAGGTGCCAAAACCATATAGAAATATTAAGAATTCATTACTCTAACGAGTCCAATCGGTTTTGGAATGGGTTGTCGGTCATAAATTCTCCGAACCGACTATGCCGGAGGGACTTTATCGCGTCCGAACTCGCCACCGAAGCCTACACACCGCTGGAAGTTTGGCACGTTCTGACCGCGCACCGAACCGACTATGCGGAGCGATTTATCCTTAATAACTTCTGCATTTATGAGTCCGAACGTGCCAAAACCATATAAGAGTATTAAAAATACATTACTTTAACGAGTCCAATCGGTTTTGGAATGGGTTGTCGATCATAAGTGCTCCGAACCGACTATGCGGAACGATTTCTTCTTAATAACTTTTTCATTTATGAATCCGAAGGTGCCAAAACCATATAGAAATATTAAGAATTCATTACTCTAACGAGTCCAATCGGTTTTGGAATGGGTTGTCAGTCATAAATTCTCCGAACCGACTATGCCGGAGCGATTTATTCTCAATTTCTGCTGAAAAAAAAATTTTTTATATGTGAGTTTTATCGTTAAATTTCGCAAAATATATGTAGAAATTGTTTGTATATCATTTTATGCGTGTTTCACAACTTTTTGTAAAATCGATTTTTTCACGCTAAGTTTTACCGCACTCTCGAATTGGCACGATCGGATCGCGGGTTGGCGCGGGAGGCGCCCGCGCGTACCGGCCGGCGTCGCCGACGATCCGGCCGGCCGTTCGGTACCTGTAGGGAGACGACAGTCCCGAACGTGCCTTGTGAATTGGCAGCGTCGTCTCGGCCGAAAGTTACCGCGGGTCAAAAAGATCCAAAATACGTATAAGCGGAACTTTGGCAAGCACGAATAATCGTTGCTAAAACGTAACGAACTGACATAATATAAAATTATGTTCCAAGTAAAATTAATGAAATTTTACAAGTTTTGAAGGTGTCCTAAGGCAAAATTTCTCTCGTACGGGAGACTAAGTATTTTTACTTCGGTACTTTCGTACGATGAGAAATAATATGAAATGGCAATTGGTGGTGCATGGAAATAACGTAACGAACGACAACGTAAGTTGGGAAGTTCGTAAAAATTTTCAAAGTAAAATTAATGAAATTTTACAAGTTTTGAAGGTGTCCTAAGGCAAAATTTCTTTCGTACGGGAGACTAAGTATTTTTACTTCGGTACTTTCGTACGATGAGAAATAATATGAAATGGCAATTGGTGGTGCATGGAAATAACATAACGAACGACAACGTAAGTTGGGAAGTTCGTAAAAATTTTCAAAGTAAAATTAATGAAATTTTACAAGAACTGAAGGTGTCCTAAGGCAAAATTTCTTTCGTACGGGAGACTAAGTATTTTTACTTCGGTACTTTCGTACGATGAGAAATAATATGAAATGGCAATTGGTGGTGCATGGAAATAACATAACGAACGACAACGTAAGTTGGGAAGTTCGTAAAAATTTTCAAAGTAAAATTAATGAAATTTTACAAGAACTGAAGGTGTCCTAAGGCAAAATTTCTTTCGTACGGGAGACTAAGTATTTTTACTTCGGTACTTTCGTACGATGAGAAATAATATGAAATGGCAATTGGTGGTGCATGGAAATAACATAACGAACGACAACGTAAGTTGGGAAGTTCGTAAAAATTTTCAAAGTAAAATTAATGAAATTTTACAAGAACTGAAGGTGTCCTAAGGCAAAATTTCTCTCGTACGGGAGACTAAGTATTTTTACTTCGGTACTTTCGTACGATGAGAAATAATATGAAATGGCAATTGGTGGTGCATGGAAATAACATAACGAACGACAACGTAAGTTGGGAAGTTCGTAAAAATTTTCAAAGTAAAATTAATGAAATTTTACAAGAACTGAAGGTGTCCTAAGGCAAAATTTCTCTCGTACGGGAGACTAAGTATTTTTACTTCGGTACTTTCGTACGATGAGAAATAATATGAAATGGCAATTGGTGGTGCATGGAAATAACATAACGAACGACAACGTAAGTTGGGAAGTTCGTAAAAATTTTCAAAGTAAAAATCGACTTTCGAAATGTTGAGCAAAAATCGCACTTTTATAACATAAAGTTCAGTGCGTAAGAGCCGGAGTCGCCGACGATCCGGCCGGCCGTTCGGTACCTGTAAGGAGACGACAGTCCCGAACGTGCCTTGTGAATTGGCAGCGTCGTCTCCGCCGAAAGTCACCACGGGTCGAATAGACCCAAAGTGTGGTTAAGAGCAGAACTGTGGCGAATGAGCAGATGTACTGATGTTGCAATGCATCGAATAATACATGCTAAAATTACGTCCCTAAAATGAAGTTAAATAAAGTTGTGCAAAGCAAAACGGAGGTGTCCTAAGAAAAAATGTGTCTGCCGTACGAAAAGTCGAAGGTATAGAAATTTTTCTAGACTTCGGCACGGGACACACGAGATATACTTAGATCGTACGAATAAAGAGAGAGGTGTTCTGAGGAAGGCCAGACACCTCTCGTACGAATCCGAGATAAATATTTATTTCGTGACTCCGTACTAATTGGTGAGAATTAAAGAACGAAAGAGGAGATATGTAAGTCGCACATCAAGTTGTGTGTACGAATATGCGCAAAGCAAACGAAACTCAAAGTTTCTATACAAGAAGTGTCAGAAAAATATATGATCCCTCCTCTGGTCTATCCTCACTCTCCATGTTCACGATGATACAGTAGAACATATTATGATTGAAGGAGAGATGGCCTAATAATAATGGAGAGATAAAATGAATTATAAGTTGGAGGAGGATCATATTAAGTATTATAATATAATAAATAGTTTATTATATTATTAGACATGATATAATAATATAGAATATTAATAAATGGCATAACGAATTAAATATATATAATACTATATATTAATATAGAGCGAAAGTGTGAAGAAGAGAGGAAAAGCGAGAAAGGCAAGGAAAGTTAAAGGACTTAAGAGGAGAGGAAAAAAAAAATTATTTTTTTTTTTGTTCCTCGTTCGCGCGAAGCGCGAAAAAAATTTTTAGAAAGCAATACGCCGCTGGCACTTAGAAAAAAAATAGAAAGGCGCGCGCGCGCGCGTATAGAGAAAAATTGGAGCCAAAATCGCCAGCAGACTTAAAAAAATAATGTCTCTGACGCGACTGAGACTTCGGGAATGCTAACCGTTACTTACGCGGGCCGATCCCGGAGAGACGGAAAGCAATAGGCGGCTGGACTTAGCAAATGGGAAAGCAATACGCGGCCAGGACTTAGAAAATCTAAAAGCAATACGCGGCCAGGACTTAGAGAATCTAAAAGCAATACGCGGCCAGGACTTAGAGAATATTGACCGCAACACCGAACCGACTATGCGAAACGGAGTTTCGCCGATAATTTCTACAATTACGAGCCCGAACGTGGCAAAACGATATAGAAGTGCTACAAATACAGTACACTAACGATTCTAGGTGCTTTTTATATAGATTGCCGATAATCTTTTCACCGAACCGACTATGCCGGACGGAGTTTGACTCGTTCGGAGCGTCCACCGAACCGACTTTGCGAAACGGAGTATCGTCGATAATTTCTACAATTAGGGGTACAATCGTGCCAAAATGACATAAAAGTGTTACAAATACAGTATACTAACGATTCTAGGTGATTTTTATATAGGTTGTCGATCATCGTTTCACCGAACCGACTATGCACGATGGAGTTTGACCCGTTCGGAGCGCCCACCGAACCGACTATGCGAAACGGAGTATCGTCGATAATTTCTTCAATTAGGGGTACAATCGTGAAAAAATGACATAAAACTGTTACAAATACAGTATACTAACGATTCTAGGTCCAATTTATGTAGGTTGTCGATCATCGTTTCACCGAACCGACTATGCGCGATGTAGTTTGGCCCGTTCGGAGCGCTCACCGAACCGACTATGCGGAACGGAGTATCGTCGATAATTTCTTCAATTAGAGGTACAATCGTGAAAAAATGACATAAAAGTGTTACAAATACAGTATACTAACGATTCTAGGTCCAATTTATGTAGGTTGTCGATCATCGTTTCACCGAACCGACTATGCGCGATGAAGTTTGGCCCGTTCGGAGCGTCCACCGAACCGACTATGCGAAACGGAGTATCGTCGATAATTTCTACAATTAGGGGTACAATCGTGCCAAAATGACATAAAAGTGTTACAAATACAGTATACTAACGATTCTAGGTCCAATATATGTAGGTTGTCGATCATCGTTTCACCGAACCGACTATGCCGGACGGAGTTTGACCCGTTCGGAGCGTCCACCGAACCGACTATGCGAAACGGAGTATCGTCGATAATTTCTACAATTAGGGGTACAATCGTGCCAAACTGACATAGAAGTGTTACAAATACAGTATACTAACGATTCTAGGTGCTTTTTATATAGGTTGTCGATCATCGTTTCACCGAACCGACTATGCCGGACGGAGTTTGACTCGTTCGGAGCGTCCACCGAACCGACTTTGCGAAACGGAGTATCGTCGATAATTTCTACAATTAGGGGTACAATCGTGCCAAAATGACATAAAAGTGTTACAAATACAGTATACTAACGATTCTAGGTCCAATATATGTAGGTTGTCGATCATCGTTTCACCGAACCGACTATGCGAAACGGAGCATCGTCGATAATTTCTACAATTACGGGTACAAACGTGCCGAAACGACATAGGAGTGTTAAAAATACAGTATACTAACGATTCTAGGTACTTTTCATATAGGTTGTCGATCATCGTTTCACCGAACCGACTATGCGCGATGAAGTTTGGCCCGTTCGGAGCGCCCACCGAACCGACTATGCGGAACGGAGTATCGTCGATAATTTCTTCAATTAGGGGTACAATCGTGAAAAAATGACATAGAAGTGTTACAAATACAATACACTAACGATTCTAGGTGCCATTTATGTAGGTTGTCGATCATCGTTTCACCGAACCGACTGTGCGCGATGGAGTTTGGCCCGTTCGGAGCGCCCACCGAACCGACTATGCGGAACGGAGTATCGTCGATAATTTCTTCAATTAGGGGTACAAACGTGCTAAAACGACATAGAAGTGTTACAAATACAGTACACTAACGATTCTAGGTGATTTTTATATAGGTTGTCGATCATCGTTTCACCGAACCGACTATGCACGATGGAGTTTGACCCGTTCGGAGCGCCCACCGAACCGACTATGCGAAACGGAGTATCGTCGATAATTTCTTCAATTAGGGGTACAATCGTGAAAAAATGACATAAAACTGTTACAAATACAGTATACTAACGATTCTAGGTCCAATTTATGTAGGTTGTCGATCATCGTTTCACCGAACCGACTATGCGCGATGTAGTTTGGCCCGTTCGGAGCGCTCACCGAACCGACTATGCGGAACGGAGTTTGACTCGTTCGGAGCGTCCACCGAACCGACTTTGCGAAACGGAGTATCGTCGATAATTTCTACAATTAGGGGTACAATCGTGCCAAAATGACATAAAAGTGTTACAAATACAGTATACTAACGATTCTAGGTGATTTTTATATAGGTTGTCGATCATCGTTTCACCGAACCGACTATGCACGATGGAGTTTGACCCGTTCGGAGCGCCCACCGAACCGACTATGCGAAACGGAGTATCGTCGATAATTTCTTCAATTAGGGGTACAATCGTGAAAAAATGACATAAAACTGTTACAAATACAGTATACTAACGATTCTAGGTCCAATTTATGTAGGTTGTCGATCATCGTTTCACCGAACCGACTATGCGCGATGTAGTTTGGCCCGTTCGGAGCGCTCACCGAACCGACTATGCGGAACGGAGTATCGTCGATAATTTCTTCAATTAGAGGTACAATCGTGAAAAAATGACATAAAAGTGTTACAAATACAGTATACTAACGATTCTAGGTCCAATTTATGTAGGTTGTCGATCATCGTTTCACCGAACCGACTATGCGCGATGAAGTTTGGCCCGTTCGGAGCGTCCACCGAACCGACTATGCGAAACGGAGTATCGTCGATAATTTCTACAATTAGGGGTACAATCGTGCCAAAATGACATAAAAGTGTTACAAATACAGTATACTAACGATTCTAGGTCCAATATATGTAGGTTGTCGATCATCGTTTCACCGAACCGACTATGCCGGACGGAGTTTGACCCGTTCGGAGCGTCCACCGAACCGACTATGCGAAACGGAGTATCGTCGATAATTTCTACAATTAGGGGTACAATCGTGCCAAACTGACATAGAAGTGTTACAAATACAGTATACTAACGATTCTAGGTGCTTTTTATATAGGTTGTCGATCATCGTTTCACCGAACCGACTATGCCGGACGGAGTTTGACTCGTTCGGAGCGTCCACCGAACCGACTTTGCGAAACGGAGTATCGTCGATAATTTCTACAATTAGGGGTACAATCGTGCCAAAATGACATAAAAGTGTTACAAATACAGTATACTAACGATTCTAGGTCCAATATATGTAGGTTGTCGATCATCGTTTCACCGAACCGACTATGCGAAACGGAGCATCGTCGATAATTTCTACAATTACGGGTACAAACGTGCCGAAACGACATAGGAGTGTTAAAAATACAGTATACTAACGATTCTAGGTACTTTTCATATAGGTTGTCGATCATCGTTTCACCGAACCGACTATGCGCGATGAAGTTTGGCCCGTTCGGAGCGCCCACCGAACCGACTATGCGGAACGGAGTATCGTCGATAATTTCTTCAATTAGGGGTACAATCGTGAAAAAATGACATAGAAGTGTTACAAATACAATACACTAACGATTCTAGGTGCCATTTATGTAGGTTGTCGATCATCGTTTCACCGAACCGACTGTGCGCGATGGAGTTTGGCCCGTTCGGAGCGCCCACCGAACCGACTATGCGGAACGGAGTATCGTCGATAATTTCTTCAATTAGGGGTACAAACGTGCTAAAACGACATAGAAGTGTTACAAATACAGTACACTAACGATTCTAGGTGATTTTTATATAGGTTGTCGATCATCGTTTCACCGAACCGACTATGCACGATGGAGTTTGACCCGTTCGGAGCGCCCACCGAACCGACTATGCGAAACGGAGTATCGTCGATAATTTCTTCAATTAGGGGTACAATCGTGAAAAAATGACATAAAACTGTTACAAATACAGTATACTAACGATTCTAGGTCCAATTTATGTAGGTTGTCGATCATCGTTTCACCGAACCGACTATGCGCGATGTAGTTTGGCCCGTTCGGAGCGCTCACCGAACCGACTATGCGGAACGGAGTTTGACTCGTTCGGAGCGTCCACCGAACCGACTTTGCGAAACGGAGTATCGTCGATAATTTCTACAATTAGGGGTACAATCGTGCCAAAATGACATAAAAGTGTTACAAATACAGTATACTAACGATTCTAGGTGATTTTTATATAGGTTGTCGATCATCGTTTCACCGAACCGACTATGCACGATGGAGTTTGACCCGTTCGGAGCGCCCACCGAACCGACTATGCGAAACGGAGTATCGTCGATAATTTCTTCAATTAGGGGTACAATCGTGAAAAAATGACATAAAACTGTTACAAATACAGTATACTAACGATTCTAGGTCCAATTTATGTAGGTTGTCGATCATCGTTTCACCGAACCGACTATGCGCGATGTAGTTTGGCCCGTTCGGAGCGCTCACCGAACCGACTATGCGGAACGGAGTATCGTCGATAATTTCTTCAATTAGAGGTACAATCGTGAAAAAATGACATAAAAGTGTTACAAATACAGTATACTAACGATTCTAGGTCCAATTTATGTAGGTTGTCGATCATCGTTTCACCGAACCGACTATGCGCGATGAAGTTTGGCCCGTTCGGAGCGTCCACCGAACCGACTATGCGAAACGGAGTATCGTCGATAATTTCTACAATTAGGGGTACAATCGTGCCAAAATGACATAAAAGTGTTACAAATACAGTATACTAACGATTCTAGGTCCAATATATGTAGGTTGTCGATCATCGTTTCACCGAACCGACTATGCCGGACGGAGTTTGACCCGTTCGGAGCGTCCACCGAACCGACTATGCGAAACGGAGTATCGTCGATAATTTCTACAATTAGGGGTACAATCGTGCCAAACTGACATAGAAGTGTTACAAATACAGTATACTAACGATTCTAGGTGCTTTTTATATAGGTTGTCGATCATCGTTTCACCGAACCGACTATGCCGGACGGAGTTTGACTCGTTCGGAGCGTCCACCGAACCGACTTTGCGAAACGGAGTATCGTCGATAATTTCTACAATTAGGGGTACAATCGTGCCAAAATGACATAAAAGTGTTACAAATACAGTATACTAACGATTCTAGGTGATTTTTATATAGGTTGTCGATCATCGTTTCACCGAACCGACTATGCACGATGGAGTTTGACCCGTTCGGAGCGCCCACCGAACCGACTATGCGAAACGGAGTATCGTCGATAATTTCTTCAATTAGGGGTACAATCGTGAAAAAATGACATAAAACTGTTACAAATACAGTATACTAACGATTCTAGGTCCAATATATGTAGGTTGTCGATCATCGTTTCACCGAACCGACTATGCGAAACGGAGCATCGTCGATAATTTCTACAATTACGGGTACAAACGTGCCGAAACGACATAGGAGTGTTAAAAATACAGTATACTAACGATTCTAGGTACTTTTCATATAGGTTGTCGATCATCGTTTCACCGAACCGACTATGCGCGATGAAGTTTGGCCCGTTCGGAGCGCCCACCGAACCGACTATGCGGAACGGAGTATCGTCGATAATTTCTTCAATTAGGGGTACAATCGTGAAAAAATGACATAGAAGTGTTACAAATACAATACACTAACGATTCTAGGTGCCATTTATGTAGGTTGTCGATCATCGTTTCACCGAACCGACTGTGCGCGATGGAGTTTGGCCCGTTCGGAGCGCCCACCGAACCGACTATGCGGAACGGAGTATCGTCGATAATTTCTTCAATTAGGGGTACAAACGTGCTAAAACGACATAGAAGTGTTACAAATACAGTACACTAACGATTCTAGGTGATTTTTATATAGGTTGTCGATCATCGTTTCACCGAACCGACTATGCACGATGGAGTTTGACCCGTTCGGAGCGCCCACCGAACCGACTATGCGAAACGGAGTATCGTCGATAATTTCTTCAATTAGGGGTACAATCGTGAAAAAATGACATAAAACTGTTACAAATACAGTATACTAACGATTCTAGGTCCAATTTATGTAGGTTGTCGATCATCGTTTCACCGAACCGACTATGCGCGATGTAGTTTGGCCCGTTCGGAGCGCTCACCGAACCGACTATGCGGAACGGAGTATCGTCGATAATTTCTTCAATTAGGGGTACAATCGTGAAAAAATGACATAAAACTGTTACAAATACAGTATACTAACGATTCTAGGTCCAATTTATGTAGGTTGTCGATCATCGTTTCACCGAACCGACTATGCGCGATGTAGTTTGGCCCGTTCGGAGCGCTCACCGAACCGACTATGCGGAACGGAGTATCGTCGATAATTTCTTCAATTAGAGGTACAATCGTGAAAAAATGACATAAAAGTGTTACAAATACAGTATACTAACGATTCTAGGTCCAATTTATGTAGGTTGTCGATCATCGTTTCACCGAACCGACTATGCGCGATGAAGTTTGGCCCGTTCGGAGCGTCCACCGAACCGACTATGCGAAACGGAGTATCGTCGATAATTTCTACAATTAGGGGTACAATCGTGCCAAAATGACATAAAAGTGTTACAAATACAGTATACTAACGATTCTAGGTCCAATATATGTAGGTTGTCGATCATCGTTTCACCGAACCGACTATGCCGGACGGAGTTTGACCCGTTCGGAGCGTCCACCGAACCGACTATGCGAAACGGAGTATCGTCGATAATTTCTACAATTAGGGGTACAATCGTGCCAAACTGACATAGAAGTGTTACAAATACAGTATACTAACGATTCTAGGTGCTTTTTATATAGGTTGTCGATCATCGTTTCACCGAACCGACTATGCCGGACGGAGTTTGACTCGTTCGGAGCGTCCACCGAACCGACTTTGCGAAACGGAGTATCGTCGATAATTTCTACAATTAGGGGTACAATCGTGCCAAAATGACATAAAAGTGTTACAAATACAGTATACTAACGATTCTAGGTCCAATATATGTAGGTTGTCGATCATCGTTTCACCGAACCGACTATGCGAAACGGAGCATCGTCGATAATTTCTACAATTACGGGTACAAACGTGCCGAAACGACATAGGAGTGTTAAAAATACAGTATACTAACGATTCTAGGTACTTTTCATATAGGTTGTCGATCATCGTTTCACCGAACCGACTATGCGCGATGAAGTTTGGCCCGTTCGGAGCGCCCACCGAACCGACTATGCGGAACGGAGTATCGTCGATAATTTCTTCAATTAGGGGTACAATCGTGAAAAAATGACATAGAAGTGTTACAAATACAATACACTAACGATTCTAGGTGCCATTTATGTAGGTTGTCGATCATCGTTTCACCGAACCGACTGTGCGCGATGGAGTTTGGCCCGTTCGGAGCGCCCACCGAACCGACTATGCGGAACGGAGTATCGTCGATAATTTCTTCAATTAGGGGTACAAACGTGCTAAAACGACATAGAAGTGTTACAAATACAGTACACTAACGATTCTAGGTGATTTTTATATAGGTTGTCGATCATCGTTTCACCGAACCGACTATGCACGATGGAGTTTGACCCGTTCGGAGCGCCCACCGAACCGACTATGCGAAACGGAGTATCGTCGATAATTTCTTCAATTAGGGGTACAATCGTGAAAAAATGACATAAAACTGTTACAAATACAGTATACTAACGATTCTAGGTCCAATTTATGTAGGTTGTCGATCATCGTTTCACCGAACCGACTATGCGCGATGTAGTTTGGCCCGTTCGGAGCGCTCACCGAACCGACTATGCGGAACGGAGTTTGACTCGTTCGGAGCGTCCACCGAACCGACTTTGCGAAACGGAGTATCGTCGATAATTTCTACAATTAGGGGTACAATCGTGCCAAAATGACATAAAAGTGTTACAAATACAGTATACTAACGATTCTAGGTGATTTTTATATAGGTTGTCGATCATCGTTTCACCGAACCGACTATGCACGATGGAGTTTGACCCGTTCGGAGCGCCCACCGAACCGACTATGCGAAACGGAGTATCGTCGATAATTTCTTCAATTAGGGGTACAATCGTGAAAAAATGACATAAAACTGTTACAAATACAGTATACTAACGATTCTAGGTCCAATTTATGTAGGTTGTCGATCATCGTTTCACCGAACCGACTATGCGCGATGTAGTTTGGCCCGTTCGGAGCGCTCACCGAACCGACTATGCGGAACGGAGTATCGTCGATAATTTCTTCAATTAGAGGTACAATCGTGAAAAAATGACATAAAAGTGTTACAAATACAGTATACTAACGATTCTAGGTCCAATTTATGTAGGTTGTCGATCATCGTTTCACCGAACCGACTATGCGCGATGAAGTTTGGCCCGTTCGGAGCGTCCACCGAACCGACTATGCGAAACGGAGTATCGTCGATAATTTCTACAATTAGGGGTACAATCGTGCCAAAATGACATAAAAGTGTTACAAATACAGTATACTAACGATTCTAGGTCCAATATATGTAGGTTGTCGATCATCGTTTCACCGAACCGACTATGCCGGACGGAGTTTGACCCGTTCGGAGCGTCCACCGAACCGACTATGCGAAACGGAGTATCGTCGATAATTTCTACAATTAGGGGTACAATCGTGCCAAACTGACATAGAAGTGTTACAAATACAGTATACTAACGATTCTAGGTGCTTTTTATATAGGTTGTCGATCATCGTTTCACCGAACCGACTATGCCGGACGGAGTTTGACTCGTTCGGAGCGTCCACCGAACCGACTTTGCGAAACGGAGTATCGTCGATAATTTCTACAATTAGGGGTACAATCGTGCCAAAATGACATAAAAGTGTTACAAATACAGTATACTAACGATTCTAGGTCCAATATATGTAGGTTGTCGATCATCGTTTCACCGAACCGACTATGCGAAACGGAGCATCGTCGATAATTTCTACAATTACGGGTACAAACGTGCCGAAACGACATAGGAGTGTTAAAAATACAGTATACTAACGATTCTAGGTACTTTTCATATAGGTTGTCGATCATCGTTTCACCGAACCGACTATGCGCGATGAAGTTTGGCCCGTTCGGAGCGCCCACCGAACCGACTATGCGGAACGGAGTATCGTCGATAATTTCTTCAATTAGGGGTACAATCGTGAAAAAATGACATAGAAGTGTTACAAATACAATACACTAACGATTCTAGGTGCCATTTATGTAGGTTGTCGATCATCGTTTCACCGAACCGACTGTGCGCGATGGAGTTTGGCCCGTTCGGAGCGCCCACCGAACCGACTATGCGGAACGGAGTATCGTCGATAATTTCTTCAATTAGGGGTACAAACGTGCTAAAACGACATAGAAGTGTTACAAATACAGTACACTAACGATTCTAGGTGATTTTTATATAGGTTGTCGATCATCGTTTCACCGAACCGACTATGCACGATGGAGTTTGACCCGTTCGGAGCGCCCACCGAACCGACTATGCGAAACGGAGTATCGTCGATAATTTCTTCAATTAGGGGTACAATCGTGAAAAAATGACATAAAACTGTTACAAATACAGTATACTAACGATTCTAGGTCCAATTTATGTAGGTTGTCGATCATCGTTTCACCGAACCGACTATGCGCGATGTAGTTTGGCCCGTTCGGAGCGCTCACCGAACCGACTATGCGGAACGGAGTTTGACTCGTTCGGAGCGTCCACCGAACCGACTTTGCGAAACGGAGTATCGTCGATAATTTCTACAATTAGGGGTACAATCGTGCCAAAATGACATAAAAGTGTTACAAATACAGTATACTAACGATTCTAGGTGATTTTTATATAGGTTGTCGATCATCGTTTCACCGAACCGACTATGCACGATGGAGTTTGACCCGTTCGGAGCGCCCACCGAACCGACTATGCGAAACGGAGTATCGTCGATAATTTCTTCAATTAGGGGTACAATCGTGAAAAAATGACATAAAACTGTTACAAATACAGTATACTAACGATTCTAGGTCCAATTTATGTAGGTTGTCGATCATCGTTTCACCGAACCGACTATGCGCGATGTAGTTTGGCCCGTTCGGAGCGCTCACCGAACCGACTATGCGGAACGGAGTATCGTCGATAATTTCTTCAATTAGAGGTACAATCGTGAAAAAATGACATAAAAGTGTTACAAATACAGTATACTAACGATTCTAGGTCCAATTTATGTAGGTTGTCGATCATCGTTTCACCGAACCGACTATGCGCGATGAAGTTTGGCCCGTTCGGAGCGTCCACCGAACCGACTATGCGAAACGGAGTATCGTCGATAATTTCTACAATTAGGGGTACAATCGTGCCAAAATGACATAAAAGTGTTACAAATACAGTATACTAACGATTCTAGGTCCAATATATGTAGGTTGTCGATCATCGTTTCACCGAACCGACTATGCCGGACGGAGTTTGACCCGTTCGGAGCGTCCACCGAACCGACTATGCGAAACGGAGTATCGTCGATAATTTCTACAATTAGGGGTACAATCGTGCCAAACTGACATAGAAGTGTTACAAATACAGTATACTAACGATTCTAGGTGCTTTTTATATAGGTTGTCGATCATCGTTTCACCGAACCGACTATGCCGGACGGAGTTTGACTCGTTCGGAGCGTCCACCGAACCGACTTTGCGAAACGGAGTATCGTCGATAATTTCTACAATTAGGGGTACAATCGTGCCAAAATGACATAAAAGTGTTACAAATACAGTATACTAACGATTCTAGGTGATTTTTATATAGGTTGTCGATCATCGTTTCACCGAACCGACTATGCACGATGGAGTTTGACCCGTTCGGAGCGCCCACCGAACCGACTATGCGAAACGGAGTATCGTCGATAATTTCTTCAATTAGGGGTACAATCGTGAAAAAATGACATAAAACTGTTACAAATACAGTATACTAACGATTCTAGGTCCAATATATGTAGGTTGTCGATCATCGTTTCACCGAACCGACTATGCGAAACGGAGCATCGTCGATAATTTCTACAATTACGGGTACAAACGTGCCGAAACGACATAGGAGTGTTAAAAATACAGTATACTAACGATTCTAGGTACTTTTCATATAGGTTGTCGATCATCGTTTCACCGAACCGACTATGCGCGATGAAGTTTGGCCCGTTCGGAGCGCCCACCGAACCGACTATGCGGAACGGAGTATCGTCGATAATTTCTTCAATTAGGGGTACAATCGTGAAAAAATGACATAGAAGTGTTACAAATACAATACACTAACGATTCTAGGTGCCATTTATGTAGGTTGTCGATCATCGTTTCACCGAACCGACTGTGCGCGATGGAGTTTGGCCCGTTCGGAGCGCCCACCGAACCGACTATGCGGAACGGAGTATCGTCGATAATTTCTTCAATTAGGGGTACAAACGTGCTAAAACGACATAGAAGTGTTACAAATACAGTACACTAACGATTCTAGGTGATTTTTATATAGGTTGTCGATCATCGTTTCACCGAACCGACTATGCACGATGGAGTTTGACCCGTTCGGAGCGCCCACCGAACCGACTATGCGAAACGGAGTATCGTCGATAATTTCTTCAATTAGGGGTACAATCGTGAAAAAATGACATAAAACTGTTACAAATACAGTATACTAACGATTCTAGGTCCAATTTATGTAGGTTGTCGATCATCGTTTCACCGAACCGACTATGCGCGATGTAGTTTGGCCCGTTCGGAGCGCTCACCGAACCGACTATGCGGAACGGAGTATCGTCGATAATTTCTTCAATTAGAGGTACAATCGTGAAAAAATGACATAAAAGTGTTACAAATACAGTATACTAACGATTCTAGGTCCAATTTATGTAGGTTGTCGATCATCGTTTCACCGAACCGACTATGCGCGATGGAGTTTGCCCCGTTCGGAGCGCCCACCGAACCGACTATACGGAACGGAGTATCGTCGATAATTTCTACAATTAGGGGTACAAACGTGCCGGAACGACATAAAAGTGTTATGAATACAGTACACTAACGATTCTAGGTGTTTTTTATATAGGTTGTCGGTCGTCGGTTCGCCGAACCGACTATGCGGAACGAAAAATTTTCAATAATTTTGTTATTTTTGAATCCGAACGTGCCAAAGTGGTATGAATATTCTAGTAATACGTTATTCTATACGTTTTAATGGTTTTTTATATAGGTTGTCAGTCATCGATTCACCGAACCGACTATGCGGAACGAAAAATTTTCAATAATTTTGTTATTTTTGAATCCGAACGTGCCAAAGTGGTATGAATATTCTAGTAATACGTTATTCTATACGTTTTAATGGTTTTTTATATAGGTTATCAGTGATCGATTCACCGAACCGACTATGCCGGAGGAACTTTGGCATGTTCGGACTGGGCACCGAACCGACTATGCGGAACGAAAAATTTTCAATAATTTTGTTATTTATGAATCCGAACGTGCCAAAGTGGTATAAATGTTCTAGTAATACGTTATTCTATACGTTTTAATAGTTTTTTATACAGGTTATCAGTCATCGATTCACCGAACCGACTATGCGGAACGAAAAATTTTCAATAATTTTGTTATTTATGAATCCGAACGTGCCAAAGTGGTATAAATATTCTAGTAATACGTTATTCTATACGTTTTAATGGTTTTTTGTATGGGTTATCAGTGATCGATTCACCGAACCGACTATGCCGGAGGAACTTTGGCATGATCGGACTGGGCACCGAACCGACTATGCGGAACGAAAAATTTTCAATAATTTTGTTAATTATGAATCCGAACGTGCCAAAGTGGTATAAATGTTCTAGTAATACGTTATTCTATACGTTTTAATGGTTTTTTATATAGGTTATCAGTCATCGATTCACCGAACCGACTATGCGGAACGAAAAATTTTCAATAATTTTGTTAATTATGAATCCGAACGTGCCAAAATGGTATAAATGTTCTAGTAATACGTTATTCTATACGTTTTAATGGTTTTTTATATAGGTTGTCAGTCATCGATTCACCGAACCGACTATGCCGGAGGAACTTTGGCATGTTCGGACTGGGCGCCGAACCGACTATGCGGAATGAATTTTCCTTATTTCTTTGAAATATTAGAAATATTTTCTCAATTTTTATATGTTATAACGATGTATTTTGTTGTTTGCTGCTCGTTTAGTACATTAGCGATTCGTTTGTGTATTGATTTTGGCGAAAAAAAAATAAAAAAATTTTTTTCGACTAATTTTATCATTAAATTTCGTAAAATAATTGTTAAAACATCGTCCGTATACTTTTTAGCGTGTTTCACAACTTTTTGTAAAATCGATTTTTTCACGCTAAGTTTTACCGCACTTTCGAAATGGCACGATCGGTTCGCGGGTTGGCGCGGTAAGCGCTCGCGCGTAACGGCCGGCGTCGCCGACGATCCGGCCGGCCGTTCGGTACCTGTAAGGAGACGTTCGGTCCGAACGTGCCAGGCGGAACGGAGTCGGGCGCGTGGCTATTCTATGACCTCGGTTGAGAACTAGTCCACCGCTCCTCGTGCGTAACTTCTTGTTACCTCGACTGTTCGTGTTCTCGGCATCGTTTCAGGATTTTCTCCACACTGCATTGTCGCGTGTCGGCGTCTAAGACCAAATGGCACTTATGCGACAAACCTTTAACATGAGGCTGGTGACTCGTGTGCACTTCGGTGTGTGCGTTGTACTTCAAGAAAAGACGCAGGCTATAAACCATGTTGCCGTTATGAAAGGCAACAGAAATGGTTAAATATAAAAATGAACCAGAAAGTGGTGTTGAACGAACTTGTTCGTTACAACGCTTTCAAACGAGAGGCTAAAAAATTATGAAGCGGAATATTTATTCCGAAATACACAAATTACATTACGTCCCTTAATGTTTTGTGCGTCTCGAACGCCTAAATATTTTCTCGATACGCGAGAAAAACTTCTTCCTTGCGGAGAGTTTTTCGGTACGGTGAAGAACTATGTTAAATAATTCTTCACTATACGTACAGCGCAGAGATATTAAAACGAAATAATATGTAACTATGACTCACAAAAAACGGTTTCTGAAATGGAAACTTCTTCCAAAGCGAAGAGTTTTCGGTACGGGTGATTTCTCCGATATTTTATATCGAGTTTTCGCTTATACGTACAAAATAATATATTATTATGTATACTGTAACTATGACTCGAAATTTTGAGAAAGAGAAAATGGAAATGGGTGGATTTGTAAGAATCGATTGTGCCCAGCGCGAGCTAAACTTCTCTGTATACGTGCTTGCTCCGATTCGATTTTTTTCGAACAGCATGTCCGTTGTACGCGCTATCACGGTACGTTCAGCACGCCACTGTACGCGCTAACCTTTATCGGCTGTTTCTTAAATAAAATACCAATGAGAGAGAGAAAGGGAGAAGAGAAGAGAGAGTTTGGAGGAACAAAAATTTAATATGACTGAAACACATGAGAACCAAATGAAAGGGAACGTTTAAGCTGAGAGATATTATTGGTTCATTGTAAAAAATGGTATTTATGATAAAGGCAAAAGAACACCGATATTGTGGAGGTTAAATACGAGCGTGTGTGGTTTACGTGCTTATACCGTTTCGATGCAAAGCGTGAAAGCGGTTGTACGTGCTTCCAAAATTAGAACGGATACACACTTTCCGGCACGAGAGAAGAGTTTTAGCGATTTTCTTTTACGCGCTTCTTCGATATCCACGACGAAAAGAGAGACTAAAACGGAGGTTTTGTATCGATATATGCCTAGCGCGAGCTGCCTTTAATACGTGCTTCCTCTTGTTCGTTTTTCGAACAGCATGTCCGCTGTACGCGCTATTCACGGTACGTTCAGCACGCCACTGTACGCGCTAACCTTTATCGGATGTTTCTTAAATAAAATACCAATGAGAGAGAAAGGGAGAAGAGAGAGAGTTTGGAGGAACAAAAATTTAATATGACTGAAACACATGAGAACCAAATGAAAGGGAACGTTTAAGCTGGAGATATATTGGTTCATTGTAAAAAATGGTATTTATGATAAAGGCAAAAAAGAACACCGATATTGTGGAGGTTAAATACGAGCGTGTGTGGTATACGTGCTTATACCGTTTCGATGCAAAGCGTGATGAAAGCGGTTGTACGTGCTTCCAAAACTTTTCAACAAGAAATCTGTCTGGCACGAAAGGATTTGCATTTTTACGCGCTTTATCGATACTAAGTAAGAGAGAAAAGGCCCCCGTTGGAGGAATGAAACGTTTATATCGATACGGTTTTCGATTCGTTTCGACGAACAGCATGTCCGCTGTACGCGCCATACCGTATTGTCCAGCGTGCTCCGCTGTACGCGCTATTTCGGTGTTGTGTCGTTAAACGAAAAATATATTTTATATCAAAGACTATAAATAACTTTACGTATATAATAATATTACGAACCAAAGGAAAGGAATAATCAGAGCTGCAATTGGTTCGTGTACAAAAAGTTGTACAAATAAAACGGGAACGAAAAGCTGATAAACTGAAAAACGAACACAACGTCCAGCGTGCTTGTTACGCGCTTACACCGATGGGGATCGATTAATTCGTTCCGAGCGTGTGCGATTTACGCGCTTCTTACGTTTCTATGAACGGCGTGAAAGCGGTGCGTACGTGCTTCCAAAAATTTTTTTTGGACCGAAGAAATAGTATTCTTCGTCATTTAAGTCGATATGCGTTTCTTCAAAAACTCCGGCATTGAGGTGTGGAGGATTCGTAATAAAATGGAAACGAGAGAGAGAGAGAAGGAGAATTGTGAGTCTTAACGTCGATCGGTCGTTGTTAAATTCTAAAGGCGCCGTCGAACGTAGAAAGACCCAATTTGATGTTAAATAAAATTGGCTTAAGAAATAATTCTTTAAGCTCCCTGGTTGATCCTGCCAGTAGTCATATGCTTGT
>CAUYWW010000254.1:85000-92500 GCA_963576845.1 Megachile leachella | reverse complement strand
GTATCCGCCGACGCGTTTCGTACGAACAAGCGCGAACGTTAAATAGCAAAAGAGAGAGCAACGCCGTTTCATGTCGAACGCCGTAAATAGAAAGAACGAAAGTTTACCGACGAAAGAAAATCGAGAGTTTCCTCTGTCTTTCTTCTCGGCTCTTCTTTCCGTAGCGTATAAGAAAGGTTTCGACTCTCCCGGGACGTCGTTTTAATCTTATCAACGGGTACCGCACGATCATTCGATAAATACAAACAAAAAGTCGTCGTAACAAGAATGTTCAACTTGAACCGAAGGAAAATATTACGAACATTCTCATATATATATATATATACATAAATGAATCTGTCGCGTATTTTACCGACAGAAGGTTCGTTATGTAAACAAATTGATCGTATGCATGGTGTACCCGTTCGTTGCGACGTCTGAGTTAAAGGGAGGAGAGATTCGAAATTGTTAAATAGATACGCGCCAGGAAAGCGAGAGATTTCGGAGAAGGAAAAAGAGGTGAAGGTTATAATAATCTCGAAATATTCTTATCGGACTTTCCTTTCTATAATTTTTATTCTTGATTCGTGTTGCGTACTCTCTCGACCCGTGTGAAAAACACTGTAGAGAATATAAAGAAATATTTTGGGACGTTTGGTAACGAAATGCATGGGTTTGCGAAAAAAAATTGTTAAATTTTTGTTTTTTTTTCGCCCGCTTCGTGAGAGACTCCCATTTTATTTTCTTTTTCTCTAAATTTTGTCTTTGGACAAAGGGAACACCCCCTTTTAGCCCCGTTAGGTGATATACGGAGGCTTTCACGTACGGGGGGGTGTCCGGGTAACCGATGTGGAAATCGAACCACGAAACCGCTTCGACGAACGAAGTCGCTGTTTCACGAGAGTCCGCCTGCTTACGACGGACGATATGGTAACGTATCGCTTACGGACCGGCTGAGAAGCGAAAACGATAGCGTAGTCTCCTTCGTTGGTAGACCGATCTGACGCCGGCCATGGAGTCTGTATCGAATCTCGCGATACCGCCAAGACGTTCAATATATGTAAGCAGCGAACAGGAGACTCTGTGTTACGCGCGGCAGCGCGTTTCGTATTTTCCACGGTTTTTGAATGACTTTACCACCCGGAACGGACTGAAAACTCTCCGCACGAAGAGAAATGCGCCTCAGGGCGTTGTTTCATCGGCGGTTTTGTAGTTTTATACGGCCCTTTACCCGTCCATGGACGTTATCGTGTCGTCTTAATCAAACCGTTGCATCGGCGTCGTTCGCTCGGGTAAATCGATGAACAGAGCGACGATGAGACGACGTCCGAATACCGATACTCGATCTTGCGCTTGGATTGGAGTTAGTATTCTATGGACAATCGAACGAATTTATAAACCAGGTTAAATCACGTACCATACTGGTTTTCAGACGCTGAGTTGAATTTGAACAAAAATTTTTATACGATTACCCTGAACGGTGGATCACTTGGCTCGTGGGTCGATGAAGAACGCAGCTAATTGCGCGTCAACGTGTGAACTGCAGGACACATGAACATCGACATTTCGAACGCACATTGCGGTCCACGGATACAATTCCTGGACCACGCCTGGCTGAGGGTCGTTTATATAACTAAAGACTGCTTGCGTTTGCCTTTAGCAGCAAAAAGTTTTCTCTTCATTTTTTTTTTCGTTCCCGCCGTCGTTCGACTAGATAAATATTAAAACTGTTAAACGCCGAAAAGTCGAACGTTTCGGAGCGGGATCGATGGTCGAACGCGAGAGAGAGAACAACTTGCGAAATTGGCGGAAACGTACGAGCGATGGTTGGACATTTCGTCGGCGTTTGACGCGGAGAATGTTAAATAGAACGTTCGTGTCGCCCTCTCTTTGCTAGTGTTCAATTTTTCGCACAGGCGACGGAAGAACATTTTCGTATATCTCGCAGTTCCTCGTTTTAGGATCTTCTCGGCGGAATGCGCTTATCTCGGCTTGCGTGAGTCGTGGTTTCTAGTTAAACCCCTAAAAGAGACCGTACACGACCGCCCGTGGAAGAGCGCTCCCGAGTCGAAACACCTAACTACAGACGGACATTTAGACGAGAGAGAAAAAGATTCTTCGCCCTGTGAGAGAATTGTTAGACACAAATTTTGAAGGAAGCAAGGTGAGAGAGAGTGTTTACGGCGTTTCTCCGCGCTCCCGACGTTGTCTGAAATGATTGTCGAATTTTTTTTTCGACGGTGCGAAAGTTTATACAACGAGGAGAAATGTTAAAAATAAATGTGCGACGGAAGCTCTCTCTGGTTAAACTGGTTAAATTATTACGAGATCGTAGCTTCGCCACGTTTTTTTTAACGTGCTCAAGCGCAGATCGCTTCGTTGTCGTTGATTAGAAGCGGAAGACCGCGCGATCCCAATACGGGTTCCGGTCGTCCAGTCCTCGAAGTGCATACATATGCCGGACGGACGTTTAAAACCCCGGACCTATCGAACGATAAACGCTTATTTGGTGATCGTCTTGCGAGAGTCCCGCTTCATTGTTGTTCGTGTGTTAAATTTCTTTTATCGAACAACGGTCGAACGCAAATGAACAACGACCGAAGATATATCGATCTCGAAACGCTTTTATTTCTCCTTTTGTGCGCCCTCGTGGTTTCATCGAACGATATTATACACGACGAAGGTGTACCACGCACGTTAAAAATGGGATTTTTTTTTCCTTTAACCCTTTCTCTGGACCATGATATGTCACCGATTGTTTACATGGCTGTCTTTGGCATTCTTCGCCCTTTTCTGGGATTTTGCGTCGGAACGCGACAGCAAAAGAAAGAAAAACGTATCGGACGATGCGTCTTTACGGTTTATCGACCGTCGAGAGTGTATATTCGAACGTAAATATATAAACGGTATATGTATCCTTTAGGGGACAAAAAAAACGTGAAACGATCGTGTGCGAGAGCGCGCGCGCCGAGGGTAAGAAGAAAAGGCCTGACCTTTATCTCCTCGGTTGTCGTAGTCTCTCCTCGTCGTTTGTTTTTAACGCGCCCTGGATAGTTAAAGATATATCCGATTTATATATTATATATACTCCGACGCGAGTCGAGGGAACAACCGGACGTTGTCGTCGTCGTTTTTTTTTTCTTGTCGTTGTACCGCCTGCCCGAACAAGAAAATGCGGCGTTTTTTTAAGTGCCTTTTTTCTTTTGTCCAACAAAAGAGAGAGAAGACACCGAGCTTTCATTTTGGCTCGTCCGTACTTTCGAGTAGTCGACGATCGTAATTGGTCCGAAAAGAGAAAAAAAGTTGGTTATCGAACGATACAAGGAAAATATCGAACGACCATAATCCCTGTGCGTTGGTATTTAATTATACCTTTCGTATTACGTGTCGAAACCGAAAAGAGAAGCGTTTACAACGTTTTGTATAACTTTGAAAAGAAATGATGAAATTTCGACGACCTCAGAGCAGGTGAGATTACCCGCTGAATTTAAGCATATTAATAAGCGGAGGAAAAGAAACTAACAAGGATTTCCTTAGTAGCGGCGAGCGAACAGGAATGAGCCCAGCACTGAATCCCGCGGTTAACGCCGCTGGGAAATGTAGTGTTCAGGAGGATTCGTTTATCCCGAGACATCGAATCGCGTCCAAGTCCATCTTGAATGGGGCCATTTACCCATAGAGGGTGCCAGGCCCGTAGCGACCGGTACGCGTCTCGGGTGGATCTCTCCTTAGAGTCGGGTTGCTTGAGAGTGCAGCCCTAAGTGGGTGGTAAACTCCATCTAAGGCTAAATATGACCACGAGACCGATAGCGAACAAGTACCGTGAGGGAAAGTTGAAAAGAACTTTGAAGAGAGAGTTCAAGAGTACGTGAAACCGTTCAGGGGTAAACCCGAGAAACCCAAAAGATCGAATGGGGAGATTCATCGTCAACGAAGCTGGCTCCCGTGTTGGTGCGATAGTGCCCCGGATGGTCCCGTTACGGCGGGTTTCCCATCAGCGTGGGCACACCACCCGCGGCGAATGTTCCGGCTATGTAGTCGTGCACTTCTCCCCTAGTAGAACGTCGCGACCCGTTGCGTGTCGGTCTAAGGCCCGAGGCGATGACTGTCCGTCGCTTTTAGCGTACGATGACAGCCCCTTGGATGCCCGGCCGACTGCACGACGGTACTCAGACGGTATAGGGCCGCAAAATTCTCGAACGCATTGCGTCCAGGACCGCCGCAAGCTCGTTCCAGTCTAGATGCCGGATGTACGGACTTAGCGCCGTAACCGGGCCTGGCGGGCTGTTGGCAGGCGGAGTCCTTGGACTGGCCAAACTTTGAAATACCGGTCGGCGACGCTATTGCTTTGGGTACTCTCGGGACCCGTCTTGAAACACGGACCAAGGAGTCTAACATGTACGCGAGTCATTGGGATTCAATAAACCTAAAGGCGAAATGAAAGTGAAAGTCGTCCGTGAAGTCGACTAAGGGAGGATGGGCCTCGTTACGATTAGGCCTCGCACTCCCGGGGCGTCTCGTTCTCACTGCGAGAAGAGGCGCACCTAGAGCGTACACGTTGGGACCCGAAAGATGGTGAACTATGCCTGGTCAGGACGAAGTCAGGGGAAACCCTGATGGAGGTCCGTAGCGATTCTGACGTGCAAATCGATCGTCGGAACTGGGTATAGGGGCGAAAGACTAATCGAACCATCTAGTAGCTGGTTCCCTCCGAAGTTTCCCTCAGGATAGCTGGCACTCGACTCGAACGCATTACGAGTCTCATCTGGTAAAGCGAATGATTAGAGGCCTTGGGGCCGAAACGACCTCAACCTATTCTCAAACTTTAAATGGGTGAGATCTCTGGCTTGCTTGAAACGTCATGAAGCCACGAGATATAAAATTGATAAAATTTTATCTTGGATCAGAGTGCCAAGTGGGCCAATTTTGGTAAGCAGAACTGGCGCTGTGGGATGAACCAAACGCAGAGTTAAGGCGCCTAAGTCGACGCTTATGGGATACCATGAAAGGCGTTGGTTGCTTAAGACAGCAGGACGGTGGCCATGGAAGTCGGAATCCGCTAAGGAGTGTGTAACAACTCACCTGCCGAAGCAACTAGCCCTGAAAATGGATGGCGCTGAAGCGTCGCGCCTATACTCCGCCGTCAACGGCAAGTGCGCAGGAGCGGGATTTATTTTCCGCTCTCCATGAAGCCTTGACGAGTAGGAGGGTCGCGGCGGTGTGCGCAGAAGGGTCTGGGCGTGAGCCTGCCTGGAGCCGCCGTCGGTGCAGATCTTGGTGGTAGTAGCAAATACTCCAGCGAGGCCCTGGAGGACTGACGTGGAGAAGGGTTTCGTGTGAACAGCCGTTGCACACGAGTCAGTCGATCCTAAGCCCTAAGAGAAATCTAATGTTGATGAGGTGTCCTAAAATTCACGCTCTCGAACGCAAATGAAAAACATACGTACGCTCGCACGCACGTACGCGCGCAAAAGGCAAAAATGTTAAACGAGGAAAAAAATTGCAGTTAAATCAAACAATTTACGTCGCCGTTGTTTCGTGTTTGTGTCCTAATCCAACCGCTCGAACATGATCATTTTTATTGATAAATTGACAAAAACTTCGAACGCCGAAAAAAAATGATGGCGGTTCGGATCGATGGATACTTCACGTTCTTCGTGATGCGATGTTGTCGAACGCCTGAAAGCGATTTCTTTTCCTATTTTTGCTTGGTTAAATCTATACACTGTCGAACGCAAGTCGTGTCGTCGTTGCGTCGCAGATGCGTCGTTGTTTATATAATTTTGCGTGATTTGGGAAGAAACACACCCATCGGGCGAAAGGGAATCCGGTTCCTATTCCGGAACCCGGCAGCGGAACCGCATACCAATCGGGCCCTCGTAAGAGTGTTCGTCGGGGTAACCCAAAATGACCTGGAGACGCCGTCGGGAGATCTGGGAAGAGTTTTCTTTTCTGTATAAGCGTTCGAGTTCCCTGGAAACCTCTAGCAGGGAGATAGGGTTTGGAACGCGAAGAGCACCGCAGTTGCGGCGGTGTCTGGATCTTCCCCTCGGACCTTGAAAATCCAGGAGAGGGCCACGTGGAGGTATCGCGCCGGTTCGTACCCATATCCGCAGCAGGTCTCCAAGGTGAAGAGCCTCTAGTCGATAGATTAATGTAGGTAAGGGAAGTCGGCAAATTGGATCCGTAACTTCGGAATAAGGATTGGCTCTGAGGAGCGGGGCGTGTCGGGCTTGGTCGGGAAGTTGGCCAGGCTGACGTGCCGGGCCTGGGCGAGGTGAACGGTTGGCGACTTCGTGTCGCGTCCCGGAATCCGAGCTCGGTCCCGTGCCTTGGCCGCCAACGGATCTTCCTTGCTGCGAGGCTTCTTGTGACGGCTTCGGCCGTCCTTTTCGTCTCTTCGGCCGCCATTCAACGCTTAGCTCAGAACTGGCACGGACTAGGGGAATCCGACTGTCTAATTAAAACAAAGCATTGCGATGGCCCTCAAGGGTGATGACGCAATGTGATTTCTGCCCAGTGCTCTGAATGTCAACGTGAAGAAATTCAATTAAGCGCGGGTAAACGGCGGGAGTAACTATGACTCTCTTAAGGCGGGAGTAACTATGACTCTCTTAAGCTATGAATTCCGCATCTCTCCCTCAACGCCTGCCCTCCGGCTCAGCCGTATGACCTGGCGGCCATACGTTGCCCGGCTCCCACCTCGTGGAGGTGCGGAGGGCTCGGGAGCCATATTCCATCGGTGGCGTTTCGGGAGAGATCCGGTTGCTTTGAGAGTCATGGTTGCAGGGGTGGTGATGCGTAATACAGACCTCTTGTTAGGTCCTTCAGCCTCTCCCACCCAAGTCGCACGACCTACCTCCTAGTGGTACCTGCCGGTAACGTGACTGGTTGGCTGTTTGGGTGACTCACGTCGCCATCGCAGTCCCAGTCACGGCGAAACGGCGTGCGGCGAATCCGGCGAAAGCCGAAGTGGGTCGTCTGGGTTTGCTCCCCTTTCGACCCGCGCCCTTTACGGGCAAATCTGCATGCACAGGACAGACAGGACAAGCCTCGGAAACCGTCGGTCCCGAGCAGTGGCGGCGGTACAGGCGGAATTTCCGGCCAGGGTGATCAACCCCTGGTTATAACCCCTAAAACAAATTCTAGACGTGGAAAGAGAAGGGATGTGCCCGAGCGTTGCCCTTCTTGCCTTATACAGTTAGGTGACCGAACAACGTCAAGTGCTGCCCAGCATGTGCGCAGGTGCAATGCACCGCCACCGCAGCCTGATGGTTATGTATGTGAGATATGCTCTGGTAGGTTTAAGTCTTACGCGGGATTACGTCAACATACCCGCCGTGCTCACACTACTGAGTACAATGATATGGACCTCCAACTGACGCGTGAGCGGAAACTTACCTCGCGTGCCAAATACTCAGATGGCGAAGTGAGAGCAATAGCTGAGATTGAGGCCTCTATACCAGACAGACATTTACTGATGTCGAAAGACATCAACGCGATTCTATCATCCCGTACTGG
>CAUYWW010000254.1:57500-80000 GCA_963576845.1 Megachile leachella | reverse complement strand
GAACTTGTATTTAAGCCACTTGTAAGAAAAGCAATACGCTGCCAGAACTTGTATTTAAGCCACCTATAAGAAAAGCAATACGCTGCCAGAACTTGTATTTAAGCCACCTATAAGAAAAGCAATACGCTGCCAGAACTTGTATTTAAGCCACTTGTAAGAAAAGCAATACGCTGCCAGAACTTGTATTTAAGCCACCTATAAGAAAAGCAATACGCTGCCAGAACTTGTATTTAAGCCACCTATAAGAAAAGCAATACGCTGCCAGAACTTGTATTTAAGCCACCTATAAGAAAAGCAATACGCTGCCAGAACTTGTATTTAAGTCACCTGTAAGAAAAGCAATACGCTGCCAGAACTTGTATTTAAGCCACTTGTAAGAAAAGCAATACGCTGCCAGAACTTGTATTTAAGCCACCTATAAGAAAAGCAATACGCTGCCAGAACTTGTATTTAAGCCACTTGTAAGAAAAGCAATACGCTGCCAGAACTTGTATTTAAGCCACCTATAAGAAAAGCAATACGCTGCCAGAACTTGTATTTAAGCCACTTGTAAGAAAAGCAATACGCTGCCAGAACTTGTATTTAAGCCACTTGTAAGAAAAGCAATACGCTGCCAGAACTTGTATTTAAGCCACCTATAAGAAAAGCAATACGCTGCCAGAACTTGTATTTAAGCCACCTATAAGAAAAGCAATACGCTGCCAGAACTTGTATTTGAGCCACTTGTAAGAAAAGCAATACGCTGCCAGAACTTAGAAAATATTGACCGCGCACCGAACCGACTATGCGGAGCGATTTATCCTTAATAACTTTTGCATTTATGAATCCGAACGTGCCAAAACCATATAAGAGTATTAAAAATACATTACTTTAACGAGTCCAATCGGTTTTGGAATGGGTTGTCGATCATAAGTGCTCCGAACCGACTATGCGGAACGATTTCTTCTTAATAACTTTTTCATTTATGAATCCGAAGGTGCCAAAACCATATAGAAATATTAAGAATTCATTACTCTAACGAGTCCAATCGGTTTTGGAATGGGTTGTCGGTCATAAATTCTCCGAACCGACTATGCCGGAGGGACTTTATCGCGTCCGAACTCGCCACCGAAGCCTACACACCGCTGGAAGTTTGGCACGTTCTGACCGCGCACCGAACCGACTATGCGGAGCGATTTATCCTTAATAACTTCTGCATTTATGAGTCCGAACGTGCCAAAACCATATAAGAGTATTAAAAATACATTACTTTAACGAGTCCAATCGGTTTTGGAATGGGTTGTCGATCATAAGTGCTCCGAACCGACTATGCGGAACGATTTCTTCTTAATAACTTTTTCATTTATGAATCCCAAGGTGCCAAAACCATATAGAAATATTAAGAATTCATTACTCTAACGAGTCCAATCGGTTTTGGAATGGGTTGTCGGTCATAAATTCTCCGAACCGACTATGCCGGAGGGACTTTATCGCGTCCGAACTCGCCACCGAAGCCTACACACCGCTGGAAGTTTGGCACGTTCTGACCGCGCACCGAACCGACTATGCGGAGCGATTTATCCTTAATAACTTCTGCATTTATGAGTCCGAACGTGCCAAAACCATATAAGAGTATTAAAAATACATTACTTTAACGAGTCCAATCGGTTTTGGAATGGGTTGTCGATCATAAGTGCTCCGAACCGACTATGCGGAACGATTTCTTCTTAATAACTTTTTCATTTATGAATCCGAAGGTGCCAAAACCATATAGAAATATTAAGAATTCATTACTCTAACGAGTCCAATCGGTTTTGGAATGGGTTGTCAGTCATAAATTCTCCGAACCGACTATGCCGGAGCGATTTATTCTCAATTTCTGCTGAAAAAAAAATTTTTTATATGTGAGTTTTATCGTTAAATTTCGCAAAATATATGTAGAAATTGTTTGTATATCATTTTATGCGTGTTTCACAACTTTTTGTAAAATCGATTTTTTCACGCTAAGTTTTACCGCACTCTCGAATTGGCACGATCGGATCGCGGGTTGGCGCGGGAGGCGCCCGCGCGTACCGGCCGGCGTCGCCGACGATCCGGCCGGCCGTTCGGTACCTGTAGGGAGACGACAGTCCCGAACGTGCCTTGTGAATTGGCAGCGTCGTCTCGGCCGAAAGTTACCGCGGGTCAAAAAGATCCAAAATACGTATAAGCGGAACTTTGGCAAGCACGAATAATCGTTGCTAAAACGTAACGAACTGACATAATATAAAATTATGTTCCAAGTAAAATTAATGAAATTTTACAAGTTTTGAAGGTGTCCTAAGGCAAAATTTCTCTCGTACGGGAGACTAAGTATTTTTACTTCGGTACTTTCGTACGATGAGAAATAATATGAAATGGCAATTGGTGGTGCATGGAAATAACGTAACGAACGACAACGTAAGTTGGGAAGTTCGTAAAAATTTTCAAAGTAAAATTAATGAAATTTTACAAGTTTTGAAGGTGTCCTAAGGCAAAATTTCTTTCGTACGGGAGACTAAGTATTTTTACTTCGGTACTTTCGTACGATGAGAAATAATATGAAATGGCAATTGGTGGTGCATGGAAATAACATAACGAACGACAACGTAAGTTGGGAAGTTCGTAAAAATTTTCAAAGTAAAATTAATGAAATTTTACAAGAACTGAAGGTGTCCTAAGGCAAAATTTCTTTCGTACGGGAGACTAAGTATTTTTACTTCGGTACTTTCGTACGATGAGAAATAATATGAAATGGCAATTGGTGGTGCATGGAAATAACATAACGAACGACAACGTAAGTTGGGAAGTTCGTAAAAATTTTCAAAGTAAAATTAATGAAATTTTACAAGAACTGAAGGTGTCCTAAGGCAAAATTTCTTTCGTACGGGAGACTAAGTATTTTTACTTCGGTACTTTCGTACGATGAGAAATAATATGAAATGGCAATTGGTGGTGCATGGAAATAACATAACGAACGACAACGTAAGTTGGGAAGTTCGTAAAAATTTTCAAAGTAAAATTAATGAAATTTTACAAGAACTGAAGGTGTCCTAAGGCAAAATTTCTCTCGTACGGGAGACTAAGTATTTTTACTTCGGTACTTTCGTACGATGAGAAATAATATGAAATGGCAATTGGTGGTGCATGGAAATAACATAACGAACGACAACGTAAGTTGGGAAGTTCGTAAAAATTTTCAAAGTAAAATTAATGAAATTTTACAAGAACTGAAGGTGTCCTAAGGCAAAATTTCTCTCGTACGGGAGACTAAGTATTTTTACTTCGGTACTTTCGTACGATGAGAAATAATATGAAATGGCAATTGGTGGTGCATGGAAATAACATAACGAACGACAACGTAAGTTGGGAAGTTCGTAAAAATTTTCAAAGTAAAAATCGACTTTCGAAATGTTGAGCAAAAATCGCACTTTTATAACATAAAGTTCAGTGCGTAAGAGCCGGAGTCGCCGACGATCCGGCCGGCCGTTCGGTACCTGTAAGGAGACGACAGTCCCGAACGTGCCTTGTGAATTGGCAGCGTCGTCTCCGCCGAAAGTCACCACGGGTCGAATAGACCCAAAGTGTGGTTAAGAGCAGAACTGTGGCGAATGAGCAGATGTACTGATGTTGCAATGCATCGAATAATACATGCTAAAATTACGTCCCTAAAATGAAGTTAAATAAAGTTGTGCAAAGCAAAACGGAGGTGTCCTAAGAAAAAATGTGTCTGCCGTACGAAAAGTCGAAGGTATAGAAATTTTTCTAGACTTCGGCACGGGACACACGAGATATACTTAGATCGTACGAATAAAGAGAGAGGTGTTCTGAGGAAGGCCAGACACCTCTCGTACGAATCCGAGATAAATATTTATTTCGTGACTCCGTACTAATTGGTGAGAATTAAAGAACGAAAGAGGAGATATGTAAGTCGCACATCAAGTTGTGTGTACGAATATGCGCAAAGCAAACGAAACTCAAAGTTTCTATACAAGAAGTGTCAGAAAAATATATGATCCCTCCTCTGGTCTATCCTCACTCTCCATGTTCACGATGATACAGTAGAACATATTATGATTGAAGGAGAGATGGCCTAATAATAATGGAGAGATAAAATGAATTATAAGTTGGAGGAGGATCATATTAAGTATTATAATATAATAAATAGTTTATTATATTATTAGACATGATATAATAATATAGAATATTAATAAATGGCATAACGAATTAAATATATATAATACTATATATTAATATAGAGCGAAAGTGTGAAGAAGAGAGGAAAAGCGAGAAAGGCAAGGAAAGTTAAAGGACTTAAGAGGAGAGGAAAAAAAAAATTATTTTTTTTTTTGTTCCTCGTTCGCGCGAAGCGCGAAAAAAATTTTTAGAAAGCAATACGCCGCTGGCACTTAGAAAAAAAATAGAAAGGCGCGCGCGCGCGCGTATAGAGAAAAATTGGAGCCAAAATCGCCAGCAGACTTAAAAAAATAATGTCTCTGACGCGACTGAGACTTCGGGAATGCTAACCGTTACTTACGCGGGCCGATCCCGGAGAGACGGAAAGCAATAGGCGGCTGGACTTAGCAAATGGGAAAGCAATACGCGGCCAGGACTTAGAAAATCTAAAAGCAATACGCGGCCAGGACTTAGAGAATCTAAAAGCAATACGCGGCCAGGACTTAGAGAATATTGACCGCAACACCGAACCGACTATGCGAAACGGAGTATCGTCGATAATTTCTACAATTAGGGGTACAATCGTGCCAAAATGACATAAAAGTGTTACAAATACAGTATACTAACGATTCTAGGTCCAATATATGTAGGTTGTCGATCATCGTTTCACCGAACCGACTATGCCGGACGGAGTTTGACCCGTTCGGAGCGTCCACCGAACCGACTATGCGAAACGGAGTATCGTCGATAATTTCTACAATTAGGGGTACAATCGTGCCAAACTGACATAGAAGTGTTACAAATACAGTATACTAACGATTCTAGGTGCTTTTTATATAGGTTGTCGATCATCGTTTCACCGAACCGACTATGCCGGACGGAGTTTGACTCGTTC
Organism: Megachile leachella; assembly: GCA_963576845.1. Taxonomy (NCBI): domain Eukaryota; kingdom Metazoa; phylum Arthropoda; class Insecta; order Hymenoptera; family Megachilidae; genus Megachile; species Megachile leachella. Next base: position 74,932 of record CAUYWW010000254.1, on the reverse strand, counting down.
GGAGCGTCCACCGAACCGACTTTGCGAAACGGAGTATCGTCGATAATTTCTACAATTAGGGGTACAATCGTGCCAAAATGACATAAAAGTGTTACAAATACAGTATACTAACGATTCTAGGTCCAATATATGTAGGTTGTCGATCATCGTTTCACCGAACCGACTATGCGAAACGGAGCATCGTCGATAATTTCTACAATTACGGGTACAAACGTGCCGAAACGACATAGGAGTGTTAAAAATACAGTATACTAACGATTCTAGGTACTTTTCATATAGGTTGTCGATCATCGTTTCACCGAACCGACTATGCGCGATGAAGTTTGGCCCGTTCGGAGCGCCCACCGAACCGACTATGCGGAACGGAGTATCGTCGATAATTTCTTCAATTAGGGGTACAATCGTGAAAAAATGACATAGAAGTGTTACAAATACAATACACTAACGATTCTAGGTGCCATTTATGTAGGTTGTCGATCATCGTTTCACCGAACCGACTGTGCGCGATGGAGTTTGGCCCGTTCGGAGCGCCCACCGAACCGACTATGCGGAACGGAGTATCGTCGATAATTTCTTCAATTAGGGGTACAAACGTGCTAAAACGACATAGAAGTGTTACAAATACAGTACACTAACGATTCTAGGTGATTTTTATATAGGTTGTCGATCATCGTTTCACCGAACCGACTATGCACGATGGAGTTTGACCCGTTCGGAGCGCCCACCGAACCGACTATGCGAAACGGAGTATCGTCGATAATTTCTTCAATTAGGGGTACAATCGTGAAAAAATGACATAAAACTGTTACAAATACAGTATACTAACGATTCTAGGTCCAATTTATGTAGGTTGTCGATCATCGTTTCACCGAACCGACTATGCGCGATGTAGTTTGGCCCGTTCGGAGCGCTCACCGAACCGACTATGCGGAACGGAGTATCGTCGATAATTTCTTCAATTAGAGGTACAATCGTGAAAAAATGACATAAAAGTGTTACAAATACAGTATACTAACGATTCTAGGTGCTTTTTATATAGGTTGTCGATCATCGTTTCACCGAACCGACTATGCCGGACGGAGTTTGACTCGTTCGGAGCGTCCACCGAACCGACTTTGCGAAACGGAGTATCGTCGATAATTTCTACAATTAGGGGTACAATCGTGCCAAAATGACATAAAAGTGTTACAAATACAGTATACTAACGATTCTAGGTCCAATATATGTAGGTTGTCGATCATCGTTTCACCGAACCGACTATGCGAAACGGAGCATCGTCGATAATTTCTACAATTACGGGTACAAACGTGCCGAAACGACATAGGAGTGTTAAAAATACAGTATACTAACGATTCTAGGTACTTTTCATATAGGTTGTCGATCATCGTTTCACCGAACCGACTATGCGCGATGAAGTTTGGCCCGTTCGGAGCGCCCACCGAACCGACTATGCGGAACGGAGTATCGTCGATAATTTCTTCAATTAGGGGTACAATCGTGAAAAAATGACATAGAAGTGTTACAAATACAATACACTAACGATTCTAGGTGCCATTTATGTAGGTTGTCGATCATCGTTTCACCGAACCGACTGTGCGCGATGGAGTTTGGCCCGTTCGGAGCGCCCACCGAACCGACTATGCGGAACGGAGTATCGTCGATAATTTCTTCAATTAGGGGTACAAACGTGCTAAAACGACATAGAAGTGTTACAAATACAGTACACTAACGATTCTAGGTGATTTTTATATAGGTTGTCGATCATCGTTTCACCGAACCGACTATGCACGATGGAGTTTGACCCGTTCGGAGCGCCCACCGAACCGACTATGCGAAACGGAGTATCGTCGATAATTTCTTCAATTAGGGGTACAATCGTGAAAAAATGACATAAAACTGTTACAAATACAGTATACTAACGATTCTAGGTCCAATTTATGTAGGTTGTCGATCATCGTTTCACCGAACCGACTATGCGCGATGTAGTTTGGCCCGTTCGGAGCGCTCACCGAACCGACTATGCGGAACGGAGTATCGTCGATAATTTCTTCAATTAGAGGTACAATCGTGAAAAAATGACATAAAAGTGTTACAAATACAGTATACTAACGATTCTAGGTGCTTTTTATATAGGTTGTCGATCATCGTTTCACCGAACCGACTATGCCGGACGGAGTTTGACTCGTTCGGAGCGTCCACCGAACCGACTTTGCGAAACGGAGTATCGTCGATAATTTCTACAATTAGGGGTACAATCGTGCCAAAATGACATAAAAGTGTTACAAATACAGTATACTAACGATTCTAGGTCCAATATATGTAGGTTGTCGATCATCGTTTCACCGAACCGACTATGCGAAACGGAGCATCGTCGATAATTTCTACAATTACGGGTACAAACGTGCCGAAACGACATAGGAGTGTTAAAAATACAGTATACTAACGATTCTAGGTACTTTTCATATAGGTTGTCGATCATCGTTTCACCGAACCGACTATGCGCGATGAAGTTTGGCCCGTTCGGAGCGCCCACCGAACCGACTATGCGGAACGGAGTATCGTCGATAATTTCTTCAATTAGGGGTACAATCGTGAAAAAATGACATAGAAGTGTTACAAATACAATACACTAACGATTCTAGGTGCCATTTATGTAGGTTGTCGATCATCGTTTCACCGAACCGACTGTGCGCGATGGAGTTTGGCCCGTTCGGAGCGCCCACCGAACCGACTATGCGGAACGGAGTATCGTCGATAATTTCTTCAATTAGGGGTACAAACGTGCTAAAACGACATAGAAGTGTTACAAATACAGTACACTAACGATTCTAGGTGATTTTTATATAGGTTGTCGATCATCGTTTCACCGAACCGACTATGCACGATGGAGTTTGACCCGTTCGGAGCGCCCACCGAACCGACTATGCGAAACGGAGTATCGTCGATAATTTCTTCAATTAGGGGTACAATCGTGAAAAAATGACATAAAACTGTTACAAATACAGTATACTAACGATTCTAGGTCCAATTTATGTAGGTTGTCGATCATCGTTTCACCGAACCGACTATGCGCGATGTAGTTTGGCCCGTTCGGAGCGCTCACCGAACCGACTATGCGGAACGGAGTATCGTCGATAATTTCTTCAATTAGAGGTACAATCGTGAAAAAATGACATAAAAGTGTTACAAATACAGTATACTAACGATTCTAGGTGCTTTTTATATAGGTTGTCGATCATCGTTTCACCGAACCGACTATGCACGATGGAGTTTGACCCGTTCGGAGCGCCCACCGAACCGACTATGCGAAACGGAGTATCGTCGATAATTTCTTCAATTAGGGGTACAATCGTGAAAAAATGACATAAAACTGTTACAAATACAGTATACTAACGATTCTAGGTCCAATTTATGTAGGTTGTCGATCATCGTTTCACCGAACCGACTATGCGCGATGTAGTTTGGCCCGTTCGGAACGCTCACCGAACCGACTATGCGGAACGGAGTATCGTCGATAATTTCTTCAATTAGAGGTACAATCGTGAAAAAATGACATAAAAGTGTTACAAATACAGTATACTAACGATTCTAGGTGCTTTTTATATAGGTTGTCGATCATCGTTTCACCGAACCGACTATGCCGGACGGAGTTTGACTCGTTCGGAGCGTCCACCGAACCGACTTTGCGAAACGGAGTATCGTCGATAATTTCTACAATTAGGGGTACAATCGTGCCAAAATGACATAAAAGTGTTACAAATACAGTATACTAACGATTCTAGGTCCAATATATGTAGGTTGTCGATCATCGTTTCACCGAACCGACTATGCGAAACGGAGCATCGTCGATAATTTCTACAATTACGGGTACAAACGTGCCGAAACGACATAGGAGTGTTAAAAATACAGTATACTAACGATTCTAGGTACTTTTCATATAGGTTGTCGATCATCGTTTCACCGAACCGACTATGCGCGATGAAGTTTGGCCCGTTCGGAGCGCCCACCGAACCGACTATGCGGAACGGAGTATCGTCGATAATTTCTTCAATTAGGGGTACAATCGTGAAAAAATGACATAGAAGTGTTACAAATACAATACACTAACGATTCTAGGTGCCATTTATGTAGGTTGTCGATCATCGTTTCACCGAACCGACTGTGCGCGATGGAGTTTGGCCCGTTCGGAGCGCCCACCGAACCGACTATGCGGAACGGAGTATCGTCGATAATTTCTTCAATTAGGGGTACAAACGTGCTAAAACGACATAGAAGTGTTACAAATACAGTACACTAACGATTCTAGGTGATTTTTATATAGGTTGTCGATCATCGTTTCACCGAACCGACTATGCACGATGGAGTTTGACCCGTTCGGAGCGCCCACCGAACCGACTATGCGAAACGGAGTATCGTCGATAATTTCTTCAATTAGGGGTACAATCGTGAAAAAATGACATAAAACTGTTACAAATACAGTATACTAACGATTCTAGGTCCAATTTATGTAGGTTGTCGATCATCGTTTCACCGAACCGACTATGCGCGATGTAGTTTGGCCCGTTCGGAGCGCTCACCGAACCGACTATGCGGAACGGAGTATCGTCGATAATTTCTTCAATTAGAGGTACAATCGTGAAAAAATGACATAAAAGTGTTACAAATACAGTATACTAACGATTCTAGGTGCTTTTTATATAGGTTGTCGATCATCGTTTCACCGAACCGACTATGCCGGACGGAGTTTGACTCGTTCGGAGCGTCCACCGAACCGACTTTGCGAAACGGAGTATCGTCGATAATTTCTACAATTAGGGGTACAATCGTGCCAAAATGACATAAAAGTGTTACAAATACAGTATACTAACGATTCTAGGTCCAATATATGTAGGTTGTCGATCATCGTTTCACCGAACCGACTATGCGAAACGGAGCATCGTCGATAATTTCTACAATTACGGGTACAAACGTGCCGAAACGACATAGGAGTGTTAAAAATACAGTATACTAACGATTCTAGGTACTTTTCATATAGGTTGTCGATCATCGTTTCACCGAACCGACTATGCGCGATGAAGTTTGGCCCGTTCGGAGCGCCCACCGAACCGACTATGCGGAACGGAGTATCGTCGATAATTTCTTCAATTAGGGGTACAATCGTGAAAAAATGACATAGAAGTGTTACAAATACAATACACTAACGATTCTAGGTGCCATTTATGTAGGTTGTCGATCATCGTTTCACCGAACCGACTGTGCGCGATGGAGTTTGGCCCGTTCGGAGCGCCCACCGAACCGACTATGCGGAACGGAGTATCGTCGATAATTTCTTCAATTAGGGGTACAAACGTGCTAAAACGACATAGAAGTGTTACAAATACAGTACACTAACGATTCTAGGTGATTTTTATATAGGTTGTCGATCATCGTTTCACCGAACCGACTATGCACGATGGAGTTTGACCCGTTCGGAGCGCCCACCGAACCGACTATGCGAAACGGAGTATCGTCGATAATTTCTTCAATTAGGGGTACAATCGTGAAAAAATGACATAAAACTGTTACAAATACAGTATACTAACGATTCTAGGTCCAATTTATGTAGGTTGTCGATCATCGTTTCACCGAACCGACTATGCGCGATGTAGTTTGGCCCGTTCGGAGCGCTCACCGAACCGACTATGCGGAACGGAGTATCGTCGATAATTTCTTCAATTAGAGGTACAATCGTGAAAAAATGACATAAAAGTGTTACAAATACAGTATACTAACGATTCTAGGTCCAATTTATGTAGGTTGTCGATCATCGTTTCACCGAACCGACTATGCGCGATGGAGTTTGCCCCGTTCGGAGCGCCCACCGAACCGACTATACGGAACGGAGTATCGTCGATAATTTCTACAATTAGGGGTACAAACGTGCCGGAACGACATAAAAGTGTTATGAATACAGTACACTAACGATTCTAGGTGTTTTTTATATAGGTTGTCGGTCGTCGGTTCGCCGAACCGACTATGCGGAACGAAAAATTTTCAATAATTTTGTTATTTTTGAATCCGAACGTGCCAAAGTGGTATGAATATTCTAGTAATACGTTATTCTATACGTTTTAATGGTTTTTTATATAGGTTGTCAGTCATCGATTCACCGAACCGACTATGCGGAACGAAAAATTTTCAATAATTTTGTTATTTTTGAATCCGAACGTGCCAAAGTGGTATGAATATTCTAGTAATACGTTATTCTATACGTTTTAATGGTTTTTTATATAGGTTATCAGTGATCGATTCACCGAACCGACTATGCCGGAGGAACTTTGGCATGTTCGGACTGGGCACCGAACCGACTATGCGGAACGAAAAATTTTCAATAATTTTGTTATTTATGAATCCGAACGTGCCAAAGTGGTATAAATGTTCTAGTAATACGTTATTCTATACGTTTTAATAGTTTTTTATACAGGTTATCAGTCATCGATTCACCGAACCGACTATGCGGAACGAAAAATTTTCAATAATTTTGTTATTTATGAATCCGAACGTGCCAAAGTGGTATAAATATTCTAGTAATACGTTATTCTATACGTTTTAATGGTTTTTTGTATGGGTTATCAGTGATCGATTCACCGAACCGACTATGCCGGAGGAACTTTGGCATGATCGGACTGGGCACCGAACCGACTATGCGGAACGAAAAATTTTCAATAATTTTGTTAATTATGAATCCGAACGTGCCAAAGTGGTATAAATGTTCTAGTAATACGTTATTCTATACGTTTTAATGGTTTTTTATATAGGTTATCAGTCATCGATTCACCGAACCGACTATGCGGAACGAAAAATTTTCAATAATTTTGTTAATTATGAATCCGAACGTGCCAAAATGGTATAAATGTTCTAGTAATACGTTATTCTATACGTTTTAATGGTTTTTTATATAGGTTGTCAGTCATCGATTCACCGAACCGACTATGCCGGAGGAACTTTGGCATGTTCGGACTGGGCGCCGAACCGACTATGCGGAATGAATTTTCCTTATTTCTTTGAAATATTAGAAATATTTTCTCAATTTTTATATGTTATAACGATGTATTTTGTTGTTTGCTGCTCGTTTAGTACATTAGCGATTCGTTTGTGTATTGATTTTGGCGAAAAAAAAATAAAAAAATTTTTTTCGACTAATTTTATCATTAAATTTCGTAAAATAATTGTTAAAACATCGTCCGTATACTTTTTAGCGTGTTTCACAACTTTTTGTAAAATCGATTTTTTCACGCTAAGTTTTACCGCACTTTCGAAATGGCACGATCGGTTCGCGGGTTGGCGCGGTAAGCGCTCGCGCGTAACGGCCGGCGTCGCCGACGATCCGGCCGGCCGTTCGGTACCTGTAAGGAGACGTTCGGTCCGAACGTGCCAGGCGGAACGGAGTCGGGCGCGTGGCTATTCTATGACCTCGGTTGAGAACTAGTCCACCGCTCCTCGTGCGTAACTTCTTGTTACCTCGACTGTTCGTGTTCTCGGCATCGTTTCAGGATTTTCTCCACACTGCATTGTCGCGTGTCGGCGTCTAAGACCAAATGGCACTTATGCGACAAACCTTTAACATGAGGCTGGTGACTCGTGTGCACTTCGGTGTGTGCGTTGTACTTCAAGAAAAGACGCAGGCTATAAACCATGTTGCCGTTATGAAAGGCAACAGAAATGGTTAAATATAAAAATGAACCAGAAAGTGGTGTTGAACGAACTTGTTCGTTACAACGCTTTCAAACGAGAGGCTAAAAAATTATGAAGCGGAATATTTATTCCGAAATACACAAATTACATTACGTCCCTTAATGTTTTGTGCGTCTCGAACGCCTAAATATTTTCTCGATACGCGAGAAAAACTTCTTCCTTGCGGAGAGTTTTTCGGTACGGTGAAGAACTATGTTAAATAATTCTTCACTATACGTACAGCGCAGAGATATTAAAACGAAATAATATGTAACTATGACTCACAAAAAACGGTTTCTGAAATGGAAACTTCTTCCAAAGCGAAGAGTTTTCGGTACGGGTGATTTCTCCGATATTTTATATCGAGTTTTCGCTTATACGTACAAAATAATATATTATTATGTATACTGTAACTATGACTCGAAATTTTGAGAAAGAGAAAATGGAAATGGGTGGATTTGTAAGAATCGATTGTGCCCAGCGCGAGCTAAACTTCTCTGTATACGTGCTTGCTCCGATTCGATTTTTTTCGAACAGCATGTCCGTTGTACGCGCTATCACGGTACGTTCAGCACGCCACTGTACGCGCTAACCTTTATCGGCTGTTTCTTAAATAAAATACCAATGAGAGAGAGAAAGGGAGAAGAGAAGAGAGAGTTTGGAGGAACAAAAATTTAATATGACTGAAACACATGAGAACCAAATGAAAGGGAACGTTTAAGCTGAGAGATATTATTGGTTCATTGTAAAAAATGGTATTTATGATAAAGGCAAAAGAACACCGATATTGTGGAGGTTAAATACGAGCGTGTGTGGTTTACGTGCTTATACCGTTTCGATGCAAAGCGTGAAAGCGGTTGTACGTGCTTCCAAAATTAGAACGGATACACACTTTCCGGCACGAGAGAAGAGTTTTAGCGATTTTCTTTTACGCGCTTCTTCGATATCCACGACGAAAAGAGAGACTAAAACGGAGGTTTTGTATCGATATATGCCTAGCGCGAGCTGCCTTTAATACGTGCTTCCTCTTGTTCGTTTTTCGAACAGCATGTCCGCTGTACGCGCTATTCACGGTACGTTCAGCACGCCACTGTACGCGCTAACCTTTATCGGATGTTTCTTAAATAAAATACCAATGAGAGAGAAAGGGAGAAGAGAGAGAGTTTGGAGGAACAAAAATTTAATATGACTGAAACACATGAGAACCAAATGAAAGGGAACGTTTAAGCTGGAGATATATTGGTTCATTGTAAAAAATGGTATTTATGATAAAGGCAAAAAAGAACACCGATATTGTGGAGGTTAAATACGAGCGTGTGTGGTATACGTGCTTATACCGTTTCGATGCAAAGCGTGATGAAAGCGGTTGTACGTGCTTCCAAAACTTTTCAACAAGAAATCTGTCTGGCACGAAAGGATTTGCATTTTTACGCGCTTTATCGATACTAAGTAAGAGAGAAAAGGCCCCCGTTGGAGGAATGAAACGTTTATATCGATACGGTTTTCGATTCGTTTCGACGAACAGCATGTCCGCTGTACGCGCCATACCGTATTGTCCAGCGTGCTCCGCTGTACGCGCTATTTCGGTGTTGTGTCGTTAAACGAAAAATATATTTTATATCAAAGACTATAAATAACTTTACGTATATAATAATATTACGAACCAAAGGAAAGGAATAATCAGAGCTGCAATTGGTTCGTGTACAAAAAGTTGTACAAATAAAACGGGAACGAAAAGCTGATAAACTGAAAAACGAACACAACGTCCAGCGTGCTTGTTACGCGCTTACACCGATGGGGATCGATTAATTCGTTCCGAGCGTGTGCGATTTACGCGCTTCTTACGTTTCTATGAACGGCGTGAAAGCGGTGCGTACGTGCTTCCAAAAATTTTTTTTGGACCGAAGAAATAGTATTCTTCGTCATTTAAGTCGATATGCGTTTCTTCAAAAACTCCGGCATTGAGGTGTGGAGGATTCGTAATAAAATGGAAACGAGAGAGAGAGAGAAGGAGAATTGTGAGTCTTAACGTCGATCGGTCGTTGTTAAATTCTAAAGGCGCCGTCGAACGTAGAAAGACCCAATTTGATGTTAAATAAAATTGGCTTAAGAAATAATTCTTTAAGCTCCCTGGTTGATCCTGCCAGTAGTCATATGCTTGTCTCAAAGATTAAGCCATGCATGTCTAAGTACATACCGAATTAAGGTGAAACCGCGAATGGCTCATTAAATCAGTTTTGGTTTCTTAGATCGTACAGCAATTTACTTGGATAACTGTGGTAATTCTAGAGCTAATACATGCAAACCAGAATTCCACCCAGAGATGGGAGGAATGCTTTTATTAGATCAAAACCAATCGATGCGGTTTACGGCTTGTCCGTTTTCCCATCGTCGGCTATGATGACTCTGAATAACTTTGTGCTGATCGTACGGTCTTCTAGCACCGACGACGGATCTTTCAAATGTCTGCCTTATCAACTGTCGATGGTAGGTTCTACGCCTACCATGGTTGTAACGGGTAACGGGGAATCAGGGTTCGATTCCGGAGAGGGAGCCTGAGAAACGGCTACCACATCCAAGGAAGGCAGCAGGCGCGCAAATTACCCACTCCCGGCACGGGGAGGTAGTGACGAAAAATAACGATACGGGACTCATCCGAGGCCCCGTAATCGGAATGAGTACACTTTAAATCCTTTAACGAGGATCCATTGGAGGGCAAGTCTGGTGCCAGCAGCCGCGGTAACTCCAGCTCCAATAGCGTATATTAAAGTTGTTGCGGTTAAAAAGCTCGTAGTTGAATCTGTGTGTCGCAGTGTCGGTTCACCGCTCGCGGTGTTCAACTGGCATTATGCGATACGTCCTACCGGTGGGTTTAGCTTCTCTTCGGAGTTGCGGCCCAAGTTAAATATCCCATCGCGGTGCTCTTCGCTGAGTGTCGAGGTGGGCCGGTACGTTTACTTTGAACAAATTAGAGTGCTTAAAGCAGGCTATCTTCGCCTGAATATTCTGTGCATGGAATAATGGAATAGGACCTCGGTTCTATTTTGTTGGTTTTCGGAACCCCGAGGTAATGATTAATAGGGACAGATGGGGGCATTCGTATTGCGACGTTAGAGGTGAAATTCTTGGATCGTCGCAAGACGGACAGAAGCGAAAGCATTTGCCAAAAATGTTTTCATTAATCAAGAACGAAAGTTAGAGGTTCGAAGGCGATCAGATACCGCCCTAGTTCTAACCATAAACGATGCCAGCTAGCGATCCGCCGAAGTTCCTCCGATGACTCGGCGGGCAGCTTCCGGGAAACCAAAGCTTTTGGGTTCCGGGGGAAGTATGGTTGCAAAGCTGAAACTTAAAGGAATTGACGGAAGGGCACCACCAGGAGTGGAGCCTGCGGCTTAATTTGACTCAACACGGGAAACCTCACCAGGCCCGGACACCGGAAGGATTGACAGATTGATAGCTCTTTCTTGATTCGGTGGGTGGTGGTGCATGGCCGTTCTTAGTTGGTGGAGCGATTTGTCTGGTTAATTCCGATAACGAACGAGACTCTAGCCTGCTAAATAGACGTAAATTATGGTATCTCGAAGGCCCCCGACTTCGGTCGGTGTGGTTTTTACTACCAACGTACAAACAAATCTTCTTAGAGGGACAAGCGGCTTCTAGTCGCACGAGATTGAGCAATAACAGGTCTGTGATGCCCTTAGATGTTCTGGGCCGCACGCGCGCTACACTGAAGGAATCAACGTGTTTTCCCTGGCCGAAAGGCCCGGGTAACCCGCTGAACCTCCTTCGTGCTAGGGATTGGGGCTTGAAATTATTCCCCATGAACGAGGAATTCCCAGTAAATGCGAGTCATAAGCTCGCGTTGATTACGTCCCTGCCCTTTGTACACACCGCCCGTCGCTACTACCGATTGAATGATTTAGTGAGGTCTTCGGACTGGTGCGCGGCAATGTCTCGGCATTGCCGATGTTACCGGAAAGATGACCAAACTTGATTATTTAGAGGAAGTAAAAGTCGTAACAAGGTTTCCGTAGGTGAACCTGCGGAAGGATCATTAACGAAAATTTAAACAAACTTACAAAGTTTGAAAGAGAGAACTCTATCACTGCGTGAGCTCTGACATTTAAACACATGATACGCAAGACACGAAACACATGATATAATAATACTAATACTGATATAAGTACGTGCCAAACGAAAAACTTAAAAATCTATGACTTCACAATGAAAATACAAAATCTATGACTTCACAATGAAAATACAAAATCTATGACTTCACAATGAAAATACAAAAATCTATGACTTCACAATGAAAATACACTTAAAAGCAGCCAAAAGTGTACATATAAATGACTATAAACACATGATACGCAAAAATGAGGAGGGAAAGTGCAGCTCCTCGCGTATACAAACAAATATTATAATATTGGCCGTACACTACAAAAAATGCGTATAAACGGAGAGCCACGTTAGATGATTAGAGAAAAAAAGAGATCATGAAATTTTTGGAGGTAGTAGCAAACAAGTGAGAAAAAAACAGATACCAAAAATGTTAAATGAAAATTCGTCGTTACGGCAGTCGTGATGCGGAGAGATATATTACGGTTACGTGTAGGAGGTCGCTTTGGTTCTCATCGTCGATACTCCCGTCCGTATTTCGTATCCGCCGACGCGTTTCGTACGAACAAGCGCGAACGTTAAATAGCAAAAGAGAGAGCAACGCCGTTTCATGTCGAACGCCGTAAATAGAAAGAACGAAAGTTTACCGACGAAAGAAAATCGAGAGTTTCCTCTGTCTTTCTTCTCGGCTCTTCTTTCCGTAGCGTATAAGAAAGGTTTCGACTCTCCCGGGACGTCGTTTTAATCTTATCAACGGGTACCGCACGATCATTCGATAAATACAAACAAAAAGTCGTCGTAACAAGAATGTTCAACTTGAACCGAAGGAAAATATTACGAACATTCTCATATATATATATATATACATAAATGAATCTGTCGCGTATTTTACCGACAGAAGGTTCGTTATGTAAACAAATTGATCGTATGCATGGTGTACCCGTTCGTTGCGACGTCTGAGTTAAAGGGAGGAGAGATTCGAAATTGTTAAATAGATACGCGCCAGGAAAGCGAGAGATTTCGGAGAAGGAAAAAGAGGTGAAGGTTATAATAATCTCGAAATATTCTTATCGGACTTTCCTTTCTATAATTTTTATTCTTGATTCGTGTTGCGTACTCTCTCGACCCGTGTGAAAAACACTGTAGAGAATATAAAGAAATATTTTGGGACGTTTGGTAACGAAATGCATGGGTTTGCGAAAAAAAATTGTTAAATTTTTGTTTTTTTTTCGCCCGCTTCGTGAGAGACTCCCATTTTATTTTCTTTTTCTCTAAATTTTGTCTTTGGACAAAGGGAACACCCCCTTTTAGCCCCGTTAGGTGATATACGGAGGCTTTCACGTACGGGGGGGTGTCCGGGTAACCGATGTGGAAATCGAACCACGAAACCGCTTCGACGAACGAAGTCGCTGTTTCACGAGAGTCCGCCTGCTTACGACGGACGATATGGTAACGTATCGCTTACGGACCGGCTGAGAAGCGAAAACGATAGCGTAGTCTCCTTCGTTGGTAGACCGATCTGACGCCGGCCATGGAGTCTGTATCGAATCTCGCGATACCGCCAAGACGTTCAATATATGTAAGCAGCGAACAGGAGACTCTGTGTTACGCGCGGCAGCGCGTTTCGTATTTTCCACGGTTTTTGAATGACTTTACCACCCGGAACGGACTGAAAACTCTCCGCACGAAGAGAAATGCGCCTCAGGGCGTTGTTTCATCGGCGGTTTTGTAGTTTTATACGGCCCTTTACCCGTCCATGGACGTTATCGTGTCGTCTTAATCAAACCGTTGCATCGGCGTCGTTCGCTCGGGTAAATCGATGAACAGAGCGACGATGAGACGACGTCCGAATACCGATACTCGATCTTGCGCTTGGATTGGAGTTAGTATTCTATGGACAATCGAACGAATTTATAAACCAGGTTAAATCACGTACCATACTGGTTTTCAGACGCTGAGTTGAATTTGAACAAAAATTTTTATACGATTACCCTGAACGGTGGATCACTTGGCTCGTGGGTCGATGAAGAACGCAGCTAATTGCGCGTCAACGTGTGAACTGCAGGACACATGAACATCGACATTTCGAACGCACATTGCGGTCCACGGATACAATTCCTGGACCACGCCTGGCTGAGGGTCGTTTATATAACTAAAGACTGCTTGCGTTTGCCTTTAGCAGCAAAAAGTTTTCTCTTCATTTTTTTTTTCGTTCCCGCCGTCGTTCGACTAGATAAATATTAAAACTGTTAAACGCCGAAAAGTCGAACGTTTCGGAGCGGGATCGATGGTCGAACGCGAGAGAGAGAACAACTTGCGAAATTGGCGGAAACGTACGAGCGATGGTTGGACATTTCGTCGGCGTTTGACGCGGAGAATGTTAAATAGAACGTTCGTGTCGCCCTCTCTTTGCTAGTGTTCAATTTTTCGCACAGGCGACGGAAGAACATTTTCGTATATCTCGCAGTTCCTCGTTTTAGGATCTTCTCGGCGGAATGCGCTTATCTCGGCTTGCGTGAGTCGTGGTTTCTAGTTAAACCCCTAAAAGAGACCGTACACGACCGCCCGTGGAAGAGCGCTCCCGAGTCGAAACACCTAACTACAGACGGACATTTAGACGAGAGAGAAAAAGATTCTTCGCCCTGTGAGAGAATTGTTAGACACAAATTTTGAAGGAAGCAAGGTGAGAGAGAGTGTTTACGGCGTTTCTCCGCGCTCCCGACGTTGTCTGAAATGATTGTCGAATTTTTTTTTCGACGGTGCGAAAGTTTATACAACGAGGAGAAATGTTAAAAATAAATGTGCGACGGAAGCTCTCTCTGGTTAAACTGGTTAAATTATTACGAGATCGTAGCTTCGCCACGTTTTTTTTAACGTGCTCAAGCGCAGATCGCTTCGTTGTCGTTGATTAGAAGCGGAAGACCGCGCGATCCCAATACGGGTTCCGGTCGTCCAGTCCTCGAAGTGCATACATATGCCGGACGGACGTTTAAAACCCCGGACCTATCGAACGATAAACGCTTATTTGGTGATCGTCTTGCGAGAGTCCCGCTTCATTGTTGTTCGTGTGTTAAATTTCTTTTATCGAACAACGGTCGAACGCAAATGAACAACGACCGAAGATATATCGATCTCGAAACGCTTTTATTTCTCCTTTTGTGCGCCCTCGTGGTTTCATCGAACGATATTATACACGACGAAGGTGTACCACGCACGTTAAAAATGGGATTTTTTTTTCCTTTAACCCTTTCTCTGGACCATGATATGTCACCGATTGTTTACATGGCTGTCTTTGGCATTCTTCGCCCTTTTCTGGGATTTTGCGTCGGAACGCGACAGCAAAAGAAAGAAAAACGTATCGGACGATGCGTCTTTACGGTTTATCGACCGTCGAGAGTGTATATTCGAACGTAAATATATAAACGGTATATGTATCCTTTAGGGGACAAAAAAAACGTGAAACGATCGTGTGCGAGAGCGCGCGCGCCGAGGGTAAGAAGAAAAGGCCTGACCTTTATCTCCTCGGTTGTCGTAGTCTCTCCTCGTCGTTTGTTTTTAACGCGCCCTGGATAGTTAAAGATATATCCGATTTATATATTATATATACTCCGACGCGAGTCGAGGGAACAACCGGACGTTGTCGTCGTCGTTTTTTTTTTCTTGTCGTTGTACCGCCTGCCCGAACAAGAAAATGCGGCGTTTTTTTAAGTGCCTTTTTTCTTTTGTCCAACAAAAGAGAGAGAAGACACCGAGCTTTCATTTTGGCTCGTCCGTACTTTCGAGTAGTCGACGATCGTAATTGGTCCGAAAAGAGAAAAAAAGTTGGTTATCGAACGATACAAGGAAAATATCGAACGACCATAATCCCTGTGCGTTGGTATTTAATTATACCTTTCGTATTACGTGTCGAAACCGAAAAGAGAAGCGTTTACAACGTTTTGTATAACTTTGAAAAGAAATGATGAAATTTCGACGACCTCAGAGCAGGTGAGATTACCCGCTGAATTTAAGCATATTAATAAGCGGAGGAAAAGAAACTAACAAGGATTTCCTTAGTAGCGGCGAGCGAACAGGAATGAGCCCAGCACTGAATCCCGCGGTTAACGCCGCTGGGAAATGTAGTGTTCAGGAGGATTCGTTTATCCCGAGACATCGAATCGCGTCCAAGTCCATCTTGAATGGGGCCATTTACCCATAGAGGGTGCCAGGCCCGTAGCGACCGGTACGCGTCTCGGGTGGATCTCTCCTTAGAGTCGGGTTGCTTGAGAGTGCAGCCCTAAGTGGGTGGTAAACTCCATCTAAGGCTAAATATGACCACGAGACCGATAGCGAACAAGTACCGTGAGGGAAAGTTGAAAAGAACTTTGAAGAGAGAGTTCAAGAGTACGTGAAACCGTTCAGGGGTAAACCCGAGAAACCCAAAAGATCGAATGGGGAGATTCATCGTCAACGAAGCTGGCTCCCGTGTTGGTGCGATAGTGCCCCGGATGGTCCCGTTACGGCGGGTTTCCCATCAGCGTGGGCACACCACCCGCGGCGAATGTTCCGGCTATGTAGTCGTGCACTTCTCCCCTAGTAGAACGTCGCGACCCGTTGCGTGTCGGTCTAAGGCCCGAGGCGATGACTGTCCGTCGCTTTTAGCGTACGATGACAGCCCCTTGGATGCCCGGCCGACTGCACGACGGTACTCAGACGGTATAGGGCCGCAAAATTCTCGAACGCATTGCGTCCAGGACCGCCGCAAGCTCGTTCCAGTCTAGATGCCGGATGTACGGACTTAGCGCCGTAACCGGGCCTGGCGGGCTGTTGGCAGGCGGAGTCCTTGGACTGGCCAAACTTTGAAATACCGGTCGGCGACGCTATTGCTTTGGGTACTCTCGGGACCCGTCTTGAAACACGGACCAAGGAGTCTAACATGTACGCGAGTCATTGGGATTCAATAAACCTAAAGGCGAAATGAAAGTGAAAGTCGTCCGTGAAGTCGACTAAGGGAGGATGGGCCTCGTTACGATTAGGCCTCGCACTCCCGGGGCGTCTCGTTCTCACTGCGAGAAGAGGCGCACCTAGAGCGTACACGTTGGGACCCGAAAGATGGTGAACTATGCCTGGTCAGGACGAAGTCAGGGGAAACCCTGATGGAGGTCCGTAGCGATTCTGACGTGCAAATCGATCGTCGGAACTGGGTATAGGGGCGAAAGACTAATCGAACCATCTAGTAGCTGGTTCCCTCCGAAGTTTCCCTCAGGATAGCTGGCACTCGACTCGAACGCATTACGAGTCTCATCTGGTAAAGCGAATGATTAGAGGCCTTGGGGCCGAAACGACCTCAACCTATTCTCAAACTTTAAATGGGTGAGATCTCTGGCTTGCTTGAAACGTCATGAAGCCACGAGATATAAAATTGATAAAATTTTATCTTGGATCAGAGTGCCAAGTGGGCCAATTTTGGTAAGCAGAACTGGCGCTGTGGGATGAACCAAACGCAGAGTTAAGGCGCCTAAGTCGACGCTTATGGGATACCATGAAAGGCGTTGGTTGCTTAAGACAGCAGGACGGTGGCCATGGAAGTCGGAATCCGCTAAGGAGTGTGTAACAAC
>CAUYWW010000254.1:45000-52500 GCA_963576845.1 Megachile leachella | reverse complement strand
AAGAATTCATTACTCTAACGAGTCCAATCGGTTTTGGAATGGGTTGTCGGTCATAAATTCTCCGAACCGACTATGCCGGAGGGACTTTATCGCGTCCGAACTCGCCACCGAAGCCTACACACCGCTGGAAGTTTGGCACGTTCTGACCGCGCACCGAACCGACTATGCGGAGCGATTTATCCTTAATAACTTCTGCATTTATGAGTCCGAACGTGCCAAAACCATATAAGAGTATTAAAAATACATTACTTTAACGAGTCCAATCGGTTTTGGAATGGGTTGTCGATCATAAGTGCTCCGAACCGACTATGCGGAACGATTTCTTCTTAATAACTTTTTCATTTATGAATCCGAAGGTGCCAAAACCATATAGAAATATTAAGAATTCATTACTCTAACGAGTCCAATCGGTTTTGGAATGGGTTGTCAGTCATAAATTCTCCGAACCGACTATGCCGGAGCGATTTATTCTCAATTTCTGCTGAAAAAAAAATTTTTTATATGTGAGTTTTATCGTTAAATTTCGCAAAATATATGTAGAAATTGTTTGTATATCATTTTATGCGTGTTTCACAACTTTTTGTAAAATCGATTTTTTCACGCTAAGTTTTACCGCACTCTCGAATTGGCACGATCGGATCGCGGGTTGGCGCGGGAGGCGCCCGCGCGTACCGGCCGGCGTCGCCGACGATCCGGCCGGCCGTTCGGTACCTGTAGGGAGACGACAGTCCCGAACGTGCCTTGTGAATTGGCAGCGTCGTCTCGGCCGAAAGTTACCGCGGGTCAAAAAGATCCAAAATACGTATAAGCGGAACTTTGGCAAGCACGAATAATCGTTGCTAAAACGTAACGAACTGACATAATATAAAATTATGTTCCAAGTAAAATTAATGAAATTTTACAAGTTTTGAAGGTGTCCTAAGGCAAAATTTCTCTCGTACGGGAGACTAAGTATTTTTACTTCGGTACTTTCGTACGATGAGAAATAATATGAAATGGCAATTGGTGGTGCATGGAAATAACGTAACGAACGACAACGTAAGTTGGGAAGTTCGTAAAAATTTTCAAAGTAAAATTAATGAAATTTTACAAGTTTTGAAGGTGTCCTAAGGCAAAATTTCTTTCGTACGGGAGACTAAGTATTTTTACTTCGGTACTTTCGTACGATGAGAAATAATATGAAATGGCAATTGGTGGTGCATGGAAATAACATAACGAACGACAACGTAAGTTGGGAAGTTCGTAAAAATTTTCAAAGTAAAATTAATGAAATTTTACAAGAACTGAAGGTGTCCTAAGGCAAAATTTCTTTCGTACGGGAGACTAAGTATTTTTACTTCGGTACTTTCGTACGATGAGAAATAATATGAAATGGCAATTGGTGGTGCATGGAAATAACATAACGAACGACAACGTAAGTTGGGAAGTTCGTAAAAATTTTCAAAGTAAAATTAATGAAATTTTACAAGAACTGAAGGTGTCCTAAGGCAAAATTTCTTTCGTACGGGAGACTAAGTATTTTTACTTCGGTACTTTCGTACGATGAGAAATAATATGAAATGGCAATTGGTGGTGCATGGAAATAACATAACGAACGACAACGTAAGTTGGGAAGTTCGTAAAAATTTTCAAAGTAAAATTAATGAAATTTTACAAGAACTGAAGGTGTCCTAAGGCAAAATTTCTCTCGTACGGGAGACTAAGTATTTTTACTTCGGTACTTTCGTACGATGAGAAATAATATGAAATGGCAATTGGTGGTGCATGGAAATAACATAACGAACGACAACGTAAGTTGGGAAGTTCGTAAAAATTTTCAAAGTAAAATTAATGAAATTTTACAAGAACTGAAGGTGTCCTAAGGCAAAATTTCTCTCGTACGGGAGACTAAGTATTTTTACTTCGGTACTTTCGTACGATGAGAAATAATATGAAATGGCAATTGGTGGTGCATGGAAATAACATAACGAACGACAACGTAAGTTGGGAAGTTCGTAAAAATTTTCAAAGTAAAAATCGACTTTCGAAATGTTGAGCAAAAATCGCACTTTTATAACATAAAGTTCAGTGCGTAAGAGCCGGAGTCGCCGACGATCCGGCCGGCCGTTCGGTACCTGTAAGGAGACGACAGTCCCGAACGTGCCTTGTGAATTGGCAGCGTCGTCTCCGCCGAAAGTCACCACGGGTCGAATAGACCCAAAGTGTGGTTAAGAGCAGAACTGTGGCGAATGAGCAGATGTACTGATGTTGCAATGCATCGAATAATACATGCTAAAATTACGTCCCTAAAATGAAGTTAAATAAAGTTGTGCAAAGCAAAACGGAGGTGTCCTAAGAAAAAATGTGTCTGCCGTACGAAAAGTCGAAGGTATAGAAATTTTTCTAGACTTCGGCACGGGACACACGAGATATACTTAGATCGTACGAATAAAGAGAGAGGTGTTCTGAGGAAGGCCAGACACCTCTCGTACGAATCCGAGATAAATATTTATTTCGTGACTCCGTACTAATTGGTGAGAATTAAAGAACGAAAGAGGAGATATGTAAGTCGCACATCAAGTTGTGTGTACGAATATGCGCAAAGCAAACGAAACTCAAAGTTTCTATACAAGAAGTGTCAGAAAAATATATGATCCCTCCTCTGGTCTATCCTCACTCTCCATGTTCACGATGATACAGTAGAACATATTATGATTGAAGGAGAGATGGCCTAATAATAATGGAGAGATAAAATGAATTATAAGTTGGAGGAGGATCATATTAAGTATTATAATATAATAAATAGTTTATTATATTATTAGACATGATATAATAATATAGAATATTAATAAATGGCATAACGAATTAAATATATATAATACTATATATTAATATAGAGCGAAAGTGTGAAGAAGAGAGGAAAAGCGAGAAAGGCAAGGAAAGTTAAAGGACTTAAGAGGAGAGGAAAAAAAAAATTATTTTTTTTTTTGTTCCTCGTTCGCGCGAAGCGCGAAAAAAATTTTTAGAAAGCAATACGCCGCTGGCACTTAGAAAAAAAATAGAAAGGCGCGCGCGCGCGCGTATAGAGAAAAATTGGAGCCAAAATCGCCAGCAGACTTAAAAAAATAATGTCTCTGACGCGACTGAGACTTCGGGAATGCTAACCGTTACTTACGCGGGCCGATCCCGGAGAGACGGAAAGCAATAGGCGGCTGGACTTAGCAAATGGGAAAGCAATACGCGGCCAGGACTTAGAAAATCTAAAAGCAATACGCGGCCAGGACTTAGAGAATCTAAAAGCAATACGCGGCCAGGACTTAGAGAATATTGACCGCAACACCGAACCGACTATGCGAAACGGAGTTTCGCCGATAATTTCTACAATTACGAGCCCGAACGTGGCAAAACGATATAGAAGTGCTACAAATACAGTACACTAACGATTCTAGGTGCTTTTTATATAGATTGCCGATAATCTTTTCACCGAACCGACTATGCCGGACGGAGTTTGACTCGTTCGGAGCGTCCACCGAACCGACTTTGCGAAACGGAGTATCGTCGATAATTTCTACAATTAGGGGTACAATCGTGCCAAAATGACATAAAAGTGTTACAAATACAGTATACTAACGATTCTAGGTGATTTTTATATAGGTTGTCGATCATCGTTTCACCGAACCGACTATGCACGATGGAGTTTGACCCGTTCGGAGCGCCCACCGAACCGACTATGCGAAACGGAGTATCGTCGATAATTTCTTCAATTAGGGGTACAATCGTGAAAAAATGACATAAAACTGTTACAAATACAGTATACTAACGATTCTAGGTCCAATTTATGTAGGTTGTCGATCATCGTTTCACCGAACCGACTATGCGCGATGTAGTTTGGCCCGTTCGGAGCGCTCACCGAACCGACTATGCGGAACGGAGTATCGTCGATAATTTCTTCAATTAGAGGTACAATCGTGAAAAAATGACATAAAAGTGTTACAAATACAGTATACTAACGATTCTAGGTCCAATTTATGTAGGTTGTCGATCATCGTTTCACCGAACCGACTATGCGCGATGAAGTTTGGCCCGTTCGGAGCGTCCACCGAACCGACTATGCGAAACGGAGTATCGTCGATAATTTCTACAATTAGGGGTACAATCGTGCCAAAATGACATAAAAGTGTTACAAATACAGTATACTAACGATTCTAGGTCCAATATATGTAGGTTGTCGATCATCGTTTCACCGAACCGACTATGCCGGACGGAGTTTGACCCGTTCGGAGCGTCCACCGAACCGACTATGCGAAACGGAGTATCGTCGATAATTTCTACAATTAGGGGTACAATCGTGCCAAACTGACATAGAAGTGTTACAAATACAGTATACTAACGATTCTAGGTGCTTTTTATATAGGTTGTCGATCATCGTTTCACCGAACCGACTATGCCGGACGGAGTTTGACTCGTTCGGAGCGTCCACCGAACCGACTTTGCGAAACGGAGTATCGTCGATAATTTCTACAATTAGGGGTACAATCGTGCCAAAATGACATAAAAGTGTTACAAATACAGTATACTAACGATTCTAGGTCCAATATATGTAGGTTGTCGATCATCGTTTCACCGAACCGACTATGCGAAACGGAGCATCGTCGATAATTTCTACAATTACGGGTACAAACGTGCCGAAACGACATAGGAGTGTTAAAAATACAGTATACTAACGATTCTAGGTACTTTTCATATAGGTTGTCGATCATCGTTTCACCGAACCGACTATGCGCGATGAAGTTTGGCCCGTTCGGAGCGCCCACCGAACCGACTATGCGGAACGGAGTATCGTCGATAATTTCTTCAATTAGGGGTACAATCGTGAAAAAATGACATAGAAGTGTTACAAATACAATACACTAACGATTCTAGGTGCCATTTATGTAGGTTGTCGATCATCGTTTCACCGAACCGACTGTGCGCGATGGAGTTTGGCCCGTTCGGAGCGCCCACCGAACCGACTATGCGGAACGGAGTATCGTCGATAATTTCTTCAATTAGGGGTACAAACGTGCTAAAACGACATAGAAGTGTTACAAATACAGTACACTAACGATTCTAGGTGATTTTTATATAGGTTGTCGATCATCGTTTCACCGAACCGACTATGCACGATGGAGTTTGACCCGTTCGGAGCGCCCACCGAACCGACTATGCGAAACGGAGTATCGTCGATAATTTCTTCAATTAGGGGTACAATCGTGAAAAAATGACATAAAACTGTTACAAATACAGTATACTAACGATTCTAGGTCCAATTTATGTAGGTTGTCGATCATCGTTTCACCGAACCGACTATGCGCGATGTAGTTTGGCCCGTTCGGAGCGCTCACCGAACCGACTATGCGGAACGGAGTATCGTCGATAATTTCTTCAATTAGAGGTACAATCGTGAAAAAATGACATAAAAGTGTTACAAATACAGTATACTAACGATTCTAGGTCCAATTTATGTAGGTTGTCGATCATCGTTTCACCGAACCGACTATGCGCGATGGAGTTTGCCCCGTTCGGAGCGCCCACCGAACCGACTATACGGAACGGAGTATCGTCGATAATTTCTACAATTAGGGGTACAAACGTGCCGGAACGACATAAAAGTGTTATGAATACAGTACACTAACGATTCTAGGTGTTTTTTATATAGGTTGTCGGTCGTCGGTTCGCCGAACCGACTATGCGGAACGAAAAATTTTCAATAATTTTGTTATTTTTGAATCCGAACGTGCCAAAGTGGTATGAATATTCTAGTAATACGTTATTCTATACGTTTTAATGGTTTTTTATATAGGTTGTCAGTCATCGATTCACCGAACCGACTATGCGGAACGAAAAATTTTCAATAATTTTGTTATTTTTGAATCCGAACGTGCCAAAGTGGTATGAATATTCTAGTAATACGTTATTCTATACGTTTTAATGGTTTTTTATATAGGTTATCAGTGATCGATTCACCGAACCGACTATGCCGGAGGAACTTTGGCATGTTCGGACTGGGCACCGAACCGACTATGCGGAACGAAAAATTTTCAATAATTTTGTTATTTATGAATCCGAACGTGCCAAAGTGGTATAAATGTTCTAGTAATACGTTATTCTATACGTTTTAATAGTTTTTTATACAGGTTATCAGTCATCGATTCACCGAACCGACTATGCGGAACGAAAAATTTTCAATAATTTTGTTATTTATGAATCCGAACGTGCCAAAGTGGTATAAATATTCTAGTAATACGTTATTCTATACGTTTTAATGGTTTTTTGTATGGGTTATCAGTGATCGATTCACCGAACCGACTATGCCGGAGGAACTTTGGCATGATCGGACTGGGCACCGAACCGACTATGCGGAACGAAAAATTTTCAATAATTTTGTTAATTATGAATCCGAACGTGCCAAAGTGGTATAAATGTTCTAGTAATACGTTATTCTATACGTTTTAATGGTTTTTTATATAGGTTATCAGTCATCGATTCACCGAACCGACTATGCGGAACGAAAAATTTTCAATAATTTTGTTAATTATGAATCCGAACGTGCCAAAATGGTATAAATGTTCTAGTAATACGTTATTCTATACGTTTTAATGGTTTTTTATATAGGTTGTCAGTCATCGATTCACCGAACCGACTATGCCGGAGGAACTTTGGCATGTTCGGACTGGGCGCCGAACCGACTATGCGGAATGAATTTTCCTTATTTCTTTGAAATATTAGAAATATTTTCTCAATTTTTATATGTTATAACGATGTATTTTGTTGTTTGCTGCTCGTTTAGTACATTAGCGATTCGTTTGTGTATTGATTTTGGCGAAAAAAAAATAAAAAAATTTTTTTCGACTAATTTTATCATTAAATTTCGTAAAATAATTGTTAAAACATCGTCCGTATACTTTTTAGCGTGTTTCACAACTTTTTGTAAAATCGATTTTTTCACGCTAAGTTTTACCGCACTTTCGAAATGGCACGATCGGTTCGCGGGTTGGCGCGGTAAGCGCTCGCGCGTAACGGCCGGCGTCGCCGACGATCCGGCCGGCCGTTCGGTACCTGTAAGGAGACGTTCGGTCCGAACGTGCCAGGCGGAACGGAGTCGGGCGCGTGGCTATTCTATGACCTCGGTTGAGAACTAGTCCACCGCTCCTCGTGCGTAACTTCTTGTTACCTCGACTGTTCGTGTTCTCGGCATCGTTTCAGGATTTTCTCCACACTGCATTGTCGCGTGTCGGCGTCTAAGACCAAATGGCACTTATGCGACAAACCTTTAACATGAGGCTGGTGACTCGTGTGCACTTCGGTGTGTGCGTTGTACTTCAAGAAAAGACGCAGGCTATAAACCATGTTGCCGTTATGAAAGGCAACAGAAATGGTTAAATATAAAAATGAACCAGAAAGTGGTGTTGAACGAACTTGTTCGTTACAACGCTTTCAAACGAGAGGCTAAAAAATTATGAAGCGGAATATTTATTCCGA
>CAUYWW010000254.1:32500-40000 GCA_963576845.1 Megachile leachella | reverse complement strand
GAGATTCGAAATTGTTAAATAGATACGCGCCAGGAAAGCGAGAGATTTCGGAGAAGGAAAAAGAGGTGAAGGTTATAATAATCTCGAAATATTCTTATCGGACTTTCCTTTCTATAATTTTTATTCTTGATTCGTGTTGCGTACTCTCTCGACCCGTGTGAAAAACACTGTAGAGAATATAAAGAAATATTTTGGGACGTTTGGTAACGAAATGCATGGGTTTGCGAAAAAAAATTGTTAAATTTTTGTTTTTTTTTCGCCCGCTTCGTGAGAGACTCCCATTTTATTTTCTTTTTCTCTAAATTTTGTCTTTGGACAAAGGGAACACCCCCTTTTAGCCCCGTTAGGTGATATACGGAGGCTTTCACGTACGGGGGGGTGTCCGGGTAACCGATGTGGAAATCGAACCACGAAACCGCTTCGACGAACGAAGTCGCTGTTTCACGAGAGTCCGCCTGCTTACGACGGACGATATGGTAACGTATCGCTTACGGACCGGCTGAGAAGCGAAAACGATAGCGTAGTCTCCTTCGTTGGTAGACCGATCTGACGCCGGCCATGGAGTCTGTATCGAATCTCGCGATACCGCCAAGACGTTCAATATATGTAAGCAGCGAACAGGAGACTCTGTGTTACGCGCGGCAGCGCGTTTCGTATTTTCCACGGTTTTTGAATGACTTTACCACCCGGAACGGACTGAAAACTCTCCGCACGAAGAGAAATGCGCCTCAGGGCGTTGTTTCATCGGCGGTTTTGTAGTTTTATACGGCCCTTTACCCGTCCATGGACGTTATCGTGTCGTCTTAATCAAACCGTTGCATCGGCGTCGTTCGCTCGGGTAAATCGATGAACAGAGCGACGATGAGACGACGTCCGAATACCGATACTCGATCTTGCGCTTGGATTGGAGTTAGTATTCTATGGACAATCGAACGAATTTATAAACCAGGTTAAATCACGTACCATACTGGTTTTCAGACGCTGAGTTGAATTTGAACAAAAATTTTTATACGATTACCCTGAACGGTGGATCACTTGGCTCGTGGGTCGATGAAGAACGCAGCTAATTGCGCGTCAACGTGTGAACTGCAGGACACATGAACATCGACATTTCGAACGCACATTGCGGTCCACGGATACAATTCCTGGACCACGCCTGGCTGAGGGTCGTTTATATAACTAAAGACTGCTTGCGTTTGCCTTTAGCAGCAAAAAGTTTTCTCTTCATTTTTTTTTTCGTTCCCGCCGTCGTTCGACTAGATAAATATTAAAACTGTTAAACGCCGAAAAGTCGAACGTTTCGGAGCGGGATCGATGGTCGAACGCGAGAGAGAGAACAACTTGCGAAATTGGCGGAAACGTACGAGCGATGGTTGGACATTTCGTCGGCGTTTGACGCGGAGAATGTTAAATAGAACGTTCGTGTCGCCCTCTCTTTGCTAGTGTTCAATTTTTCGCACAGGCGACGGAAGAACATTTTCGTATATCTCGCAGTTCCTCGTTTTAGGATCTTCTCGGCGGAATGCGCTTATCTCGGCTTGCGTGAGTCGTGGTTTCTAGTTAAACCCCTAAAAGAGACCGTACACGACCGCCCGTGGAAGAGCGCTCCCGAGTCGAAACACCTAACTACAGACGGACATTTAGACGAGAGAGAAAAAGATTCTTCGCCCTGTGAGAGAATTGTTAGACACAAATTTTGAAGGAAGCAAGGTGAGAGAGAGTGTTTACGGCGTTTCTCCGCGCTCCCGACGTTGTCTGAAATGATTGTCGAATTTTTTTTTCGACGGTGCGAAAGTTTATACAACGAGGAGAAATGTTAAAAATAAATGTGCGACGGAAGCTCTCTCTGGTTAAACTGGTTAAATTATTACGAGATCGTAGCTTCGCCACGTTTTTTTTAACGTGCTCAAGCGCAGATCGCTTCGTTGTCGTTGATTAGAAGCGGAAGACCGCGCGATCCCAATACGGGTTCCGGTCGTCCAGTCCTCGAAGTGCATACATATGCCGGACGGACGTTTAAAACCCCGGACCTATCGAACGATAAACGCTTATTTGGTGATCGTCTTGCGAGAGTCCCGCTTCATTGTTGTTCGTGTGTTAAATTTCTTTTATCGAACAACGGTCGAACGCAAATGAACAACGACCGAAGATATATCGATCTCGAAACGCTTTTATTTCTCCTTTTGTGCGCCCTCGTGGTTTCATCGAACGATATTATACACGACGAAGGTGTACCACGCACGTTAAAAATGGGATTTTTTTTTCCTTTAACCCTTTCTCTGGACCATGATATGTCACCGATTGTTTACATGGCTGTCTTTGGCATTCTTCGCCCTTTTCTGGGATTTTGCGTCGGAACGCGACAGCAAAAGAAAGAAAAACGTATCGGACGATGCGTCTTTACGGTTTATCGACCGTCGAGAGTGTATATTCGAACGTAAATATATAAACGGTATATGTATCCTTTAGGGGACAAAAAAAACGTGAAACGATCGTGTGCGAGAGCGCGCGCGCCGAGGGTAAGAAGAAAAGGCCTGACCTTTATCTCCTCGGTTGTCGTAGTCTCTCCTCGTCGTTTGTTTTTAACGCGCCCTGGATAGTTAAAGATATATCCGATTTATATATTATATATACTCCGACGCGAGTCGAGGGAACAACCGGACGTTGTCGTCGTCGTTTTTTTTTTCTTGTCGTTGTACCGCCTGCCCGAACAAGAAAATGCGGCGTTTTTTTAAGTGCCTTTTTTCTTTTGTCCAACAAAAGAGAGAGAAGACACCGAGCTTTCATTTTGGCTCGTCCGTACTTTCGAGTAGTCGACGATCGTAATTGGTCCGAAAAGAGAAAAAAAGTTGGTTATCGAACGATACAAGGAAAATATCGAACGACCATAATCCCTGTGCGTTGGTATTTAATTATACCTTTCGTATTACGTGTCGAAACCGAAAAGAGAAGCGTTTACAACGTTTTGTATAACTTTGAAAAGAAATGATGAAATTTCGACGACCTCAGAGCAGGTGAGATTACCCGCTGAATTTAAGCATATTAATAAGCGGAGGAAAAGAAACTAACAAGGATTTCCTTAGTAGCGGCGAGCGAACAGGAATGAGCCCAGCACTGAATCCCGCGGTTAACGCCGCTGGGAAATGTAGTGTTCAGGAGGATTCGTTTATCCCGAGACATCGAATCGCGTCCAAGTCCATCTTGAATGGGGCCATTTACCCATAGAGGGTGCCAGGCCCGTAGCGACCGGTACGCGTCTCGGGTGGATCTCTCCTTAGAGTCGGGTTGCTTGAGAGTGCAGCCCTAAGTGGGTGGTAAACTCCATCTAAGGCTAAATATGACCACGAGACCGATAGCGAACAAGTACCGTGAGGGAAAGTTGAAAAGAACTTTGAAGAGAGAGTTCAAGAGTACGTGAAACCGTTCAGGGGTAAACCCGAGAAACCCAAAAGATCGAATGGGGAGATTCATCGTCAACGAAGCTGGCTCCCGTGTTGGTGCGATAGTGCCCCGGATGGTCCCGTTACGGCGGGTTTCCCATCAGCGTGGGCACACCACCCGCGGCGAATGTTCCGGCTATGTAGTCGTGCACTTCTCCCCTAGTAGAACGTCGCGACCCGTTGCGTGTCGGTCTAAGGCCCGAGGCGATGACTGTCCGTCGCTTTTAGCGTACGATGACAGCCCCTTGGATGCCCGGCCGACTGCACGACGGTACTCAGACGGTATAGGGCCGCAAAATTCTCGAACGCATTGCGTCCAGGACCGCCGCAAGCTCGTTCCAGTCTAGATGCCGGATGTACGGACTTAGCGCCGTAACCGGGCCTGGCGGGCTGTTGGCAGGCGGAGTCCTTGGACTGGCCAAACTTTGAAATACCGGTCGGCGACGCTATTGCTTTGGGTACTCTCGGGACCCGTCTTGAAACACGGACCAAGGAGTCTAACATGTACGCGAGTCATTGGGATTCAATAAACCTAAAGGCGAAATGAAAGTGAAAGTCGTCCGTGAAGTCGACTAAGGGAGGATGGGCCTCGTTACGATTAGGCCTCGCACTCCCGGGGCGTCTCGTTCTCACTGCGAGAAGAGGCGCACCTAGAGCGTACACGTTGGGACCCGAAAGATGGTGAACTATGCCTGGTCAGGACGAAGTCAGGGGAAACCCTGATGGAGGTCCGTAGCGATTCTGACGTGCAAATCGATCGTCGGAACTGGGTATAGGGGCGAAAGACTAATCGAACCATCTAGTAGCTGGTTCCCTCCGAAGTTTCCCTCAGGATAGCTGGCACTCGACTCGAACGCATTACGAGTCTCATCTGGTAAAGCGAATGATTAGAGGCCTTGGGGCCGAAACGACCTCAACCTATTCTCAAACTTTAAATGGGTGAGATCTCTGGCTTGCTTGAAACGTCATGAAGCCACGAGATATAAAATTGATAAAATTTTATCTTGGATCAGAGTGCCAAGTGGGCCAATTTTGGTAAGCAGAACTGGCGCTGTGGGATGAACCAAACGCAGAGTTAAGGCGCCTAAGTCGACGCTTATGGGATACCATGAAAGGCGTTGGTTGCTTAAGACAGCAGGACGGTGGCCATGGAAGTCGGAATCCGCTAAGGAGTGTGTAACAACTCACCTGCCGAAGCAACTAGCCCTGAAAATGGATGGCGCTGAAGCGTCGCGCCTATACTCCGCCGTCAACGGCAAGTGCGCAGGAGCGGGATTTATTTTCCGCTCTCCATGAAGCCTTGACGAGTAGGAGGGTCGCGGCGGTGTGCGCAGAAGGGTCTGGGCGTGAGCCTGCCTGGAGCCGCCGTCGGTGCAGATCTTGGTGGTAGTAGCAAATACTCCAGCGAGGCCCTGGAGGACTGACGTGGAGAAGGGTTTCGTGTGAACAGCCGTTGCACACGAGTCAGTCGATCCTAAGCCCTAAGAGAAATCTAATGTTGATGAGGTGTCCTAAAATTCACGCTCTCGAACGCAAATGAAAAACATACGTACGCTCGCACGCACGTACGCGCGCAAAAGGCAAAAATGTTAAACGAGGAAAAAAATTGCAGTTAAATCAAACAATTTACGTCGCCGTTGTTTCGTGTTTGTGTCCTAATCCAACCGCTCGAACATGATCATTTTTATTGATAAATTGACAAAAACTTCGAACGCCGAAAAAAAATGATGGCGGTTCGGATCGATGGATACTTCACGTTCTTCGTGATGCGATGTTGTCGAACGCCTGAAAGCGATTTCTTTTCCTATTTTTGCTTGGTTAAATCTATACACTGTCGAACGCAAGTCGTGTCGTCGTTGCGTCGCAGATGCGTCGTTGTTTATATAATTTTGCGTGAT
Source organism: Megachile leachella (assembly GCA_963576845.1). NCBI lineage: Eukaryota > Metazoa > Arthropoda > Insecta > Hymenoptera > Megachilidae > Megachile > Megachile leachella. The sequence goes on along the minus strand of CAUYWW010000254.1, from coordinate 34,662 downwards.
TTGGGAAGAAACACACCCATCGGGCGAAAGGGAATCCGGTTCCTATTCCGGAACCCGGCAGCGGAACCGCATACCAATCGGGCCCTCGTAAGAGTGTTCGTCGGGGTAACCCAAAATGACCTGGAGACGCCGTCGGGAGATCTGGGAAGAGTTTTCTTTTCTGTATAAGCGTTCGAGTTCCCTGGAAACCTCTAGCAGGGAGATAGGGTTTGGAACGCGAGGAGCACCGCAGTTGCGGCGGTGTCTGGATCTTCCCCTCGGACCTTGAAAATCCAGGAGAGGGCCACGTGGAGGTATCGCGCCGGTTCGTACCCATATCCGCAGCAGGTCTCCAAGGTGAAGAGCCTCTAGTCGATAGATTAATGTAGGTAAGGGAAGTCGGCAAATTGGATCCGTAACTTCGGAATAAGGATTGGCTCTGAGGAGCGGGGCGTGTCGGGCTTGGTCGGGAAGTTGGCCAGGCTGACGTGCCGGGCCTGGGCGAGGTGAACGGTTGGCGACTTCGTGTCGCGTCCCGGAATCCGGACCCAGGTGCCGGGGGGCTAGTGTCTCAAAGCTAGCCTCAGGGAAGCCATGGCCTAGAGCAACCCCCAGCATGCAGACGGGATGGGACTAGCCCTGCCCGTGGGGGAGGGGCATTACATCGATCGACGGCTGCGCTTCTGTCAGCATTGTCACGATGTGGACCGAAAGGTCTGGAGCTACGCTCTTTGTTAGGTGTGAGCCCTTGCCCCAAGGGTGAAGCAGCCGGGCGGGCGCGGTACGGCGCCTGGAGGACCTACGGGCCTCCGGAACGCCCCGCCCGGTCCCCGACCAGTGGGGTTAACTGGAAATACAGAGAGTTCCCCCTATGGAATGGGGTCGGTGGCATGTCGTCGGCCGAGAAGGTCCGGTTCCACTACTCCGTGGGATGTAAGGCAGAATGCCCGGTTCGGAAAGCTCGTAGACTTGCCATCGAGTACATAGGTGCCGCTGCGGAGGTGGGGATACCCACCACGTAGCGGGCTCGTCGGCGCCCGTTCGCGGGTGACGGCGGGAGAAACGGATCTCTCTCTTGAAGTAGCCAAATGCCTCGTCATCTAATTAGTGACGCGCATGAATGGATTAACGAGATTCCCATCTGTCCCTATCTACGTCAGAACTTTTAAGTACAACAAGGCTCCAGGACTGGACCTCGTAGAGGTTCGTGCACTGAAAGCCGCGGTAAAGATAATTCCTGATCTACTGGTACGGCTTTTTAACGGATGCCTTCAGTGGGGCGTCTTTCCTTCTACTTGGAAGGAAGGCTCTCTCAGAGTATTCCTGAAAGGTGAAGGCAAAGACGAGAAGGATCCGAAATCCTACAGACCGATTTGTCTCCTCTCCGTCATAGGTAAACTCTTCGAAAAACTTCTCAAAAAACGACTTAGCGAAACAGCGACCGCACCAGGAAAAATCTCCGAAAGACAATACGGGTTCCGCCCCGGGAAGTCGACGGAAGATGCAATCGTAGAGATGCGCCGCATGGCGGATGTTTCTGAACATCGCTATGTGGTAGCATTACTCTTCGATATATCGGGAGCATTTGATAACGTGTGGTGGCCGCTAGTTCTTCAGAACCTAAAGTCGAGAGATTGTCCGCGAAACATCTTTGAAGTAATCTCCAATTACTTCAAAGATAGACGGGTTAAATTAATGATAGGGTCAACGGAGGTCTCTAAGCAGGCGACGAGGGGATGCCCCCAAGGTTCTGTCCTTGGCCCCGACTGCTGGAACCTCCAATTCGATGATCTTCTGCGATCAGTCGAAACAGAATTCGGAGAATGCTACGTCGCCTACGCCGATGACTTCCAAGTCATTGTGAGTGGCGACAGCAGACGCGAGATTGAAGCTAAAGGGCAACGGATAGTTAACCATATTCTAGATTGGTGTAGCAAAGCCAAACTGGAAATCTCAGCACGCAAAACCGAGGCAATTGTACTCAGGAGCGGCTGGATTGAAAGGGCGGTAATAGGAAGACGGGGAGGATCGCGCCCGGACCGGAAGAGGAAAGCCATTCGCTCCAATAAAGCAGACCTCGCGAGCAGACCACCGACCATCCGAATAGGGAATAGTAGCATCAAATTTAAACAATCGGTTAGATATCTTGGCGTCTACATAGATAGCGGCATGGGTGTCCGCAC
>CAUYWW010000254.1:15000-27500 GCA_963576845.1 Megachile leachella | reverse complement strand
AATTTCTGCTGAAAAAAAAATTTTTTATATGTGAGTTTTATCGTTAAATTTCGCAAAATATATGTAGAAATTGTTTGTATATCATTTTATGCGTGTTTCACAACTTTTTGTAAAATCGATTTTTTCACGCTAAGTTTTACCGCACTCTCGAATTGGCACGATCGGATCGCGGGTTGGCGCGGGAGGCGCCCGCGCGTACCGGCCGGCGTCGCCGACGATCCGGCCGGCCGTTCGGTACCTGTAGGGAGACGACAGTCCCGAACGTGCCTTGTGAATTGGCAGCGTCGTCTCGGCCGAAAGTTACCGCGGGTCAAAAAGATCCAAAATACGTATAAGCGGAACTTTGGCAAGCACGAATAATCGTTGCTAAAACGTAACGAACTGACATAATATAAAATTATGTTCCAAGTAAAATTAATGAAATTTTACAAGTTTTGAAGGTGTCCTAAGGCAAAATTTCTCTCGTACGGGAGACTAAGTATTTTTACTTCGGTACTTTCGTACGATGAGAAATAATATGAAATGGCAATTGGTGGTGCATGGAAATAACGTAACGAACGACAACGTAAGTTGGGAAGTTCGTAAAAATTTTCAAAGTAAAATTAATGAAATTTTACAAGTTTTGAAGGTGTCCTAAGGCAAAATTTCTTTCGTACGGGAGACTAAGTATTTTTACTTCGGTACTTTCGTACGATGAGAAATAATATGAAATGGCAATTGGTGGTGCATGGAAATAACATAACGAACGACAACGTAAGTTGGGAAGTTCGTAAAAATTTTCAAAGTAAAATTAATGAAATTTTACAAGAACTGAAGGTGTCCTAAGGCAAAATTTCTTTCGTACGGGAGACTAAGTATTTTTACTTCGGTACTTTCGTACGATGAGAAATAATATGAAATGGCAATTGGTGGTGCATGGAAATAACATAACGAACGACAACGTAAGTTGGGAAGTTCGTAAAAATTTTCAAAGTAAAATTAATGAAATTTTACAAGAACTGAAGGTGTCCTAAGGCAAAATTTCTTTCGTACGGGAGACTAAGTATTTTTACTTCGGTACTTTCGTACGATGAGAAATAATATGAAATGGCAATTGGTGGTGCATGGAAATAACATAACGAACGACAACGTAAGTTGGGAAGTTCGTAAAAATTTTCAAAGTAAAATTAATGAAATTTTACAAGAACTGAAGGTGTCCTAAGGCAAAATTTCTCTCGTACGGGAGACTAAGTATTTTTACTTCGGTACTTTCGTACGATGAGAAATAATATGAAATGGCAATTGGTGGTGCATGGAAATAACATAACGAACGACAACGTAAGTTGGGAAGTTCGTAAAAATTTTCAAAGTAAAATTAATGAAATTTTACAAGAACTGAAGGTGTCCTAAGGCAAAATTTCTCTCGTACGGGAGACTAAGTATTTTTACTTCGGTACTTTCGTACGATGAGAAATAATATGAAATGGCAATTGGTGGTGCATGGAAATAACATAACGAACGACAACGTAAGTTGGGAAGTTCGTAAAAATTTTCAAAGTAAATATCGACTTTCGAAATGTTGAGCAAAAATCGCACTTTTATAACATAAAGTTCAGTGCGTAAGAGCCGGAGTCGCCGACGATCCGGCCGGCCGTTCGGTACCTGTAAGGAGACGACAGTCCCGAACGTGCCTTGTGAATTGGCAGCGTCGTCTCCGCCGAAAGTCACCACGGGTCGAATAGACCCAAAGTGTGGTTAAGAGCAGAACTGTGGCGAATGAGCAGATGTACTGATGTTGCAATGCATCGAATAATACATGCTAAAATTACGTCCCTAAAATGAAGTTAAATAAAGTTGTGCAAAGCAAAACGGAGGTGTCCTAAGAAAAAATGTGTCTGCCGTACGAAAAGTCGAAGGTATAGAAATTTTTCTAGACTTCGGCACGGGACACACGAGATATACTTAGATCGTACGAATAAAGAGAGAGGTGTTCTGAGGAAGGCCAGACACCTCTCGTACGAATCCGAGATAAATATTTATTTCGTGACTCCGTACTAATTGGTGAGAATTAAAGAACGAAAGAGGAGATATGTAAGTCGCACATCAAGTTGTGTGTACGAATATGCGCAAAGCAAACGAAACTCAAAGTTTCTATACAAGAAGTGTCAGAAAAATATATGATCCCTCCTCTGGTCTATCCTCACTCTCCATGTTCACGATGATACAGTAGAACATATTATGATTGAAGGAGAGATGGCCTAATAATAATGGAGAGATAAAATGAATTATAAGTTGGAGGAGGATCATATTAAGTATTATAATATAATAAATAGTTTATTATATTATTAGACATGATATAATAATATAGAATATTAATAAATGGCATAACGAATTAAATATATATAATACTATATATTAATATAGAGCGAAAGTGTGAAGAAGAGAGGAAAAGCGAGAAAGGCAAGGAAAGTTAAAGGACTTAAGAGGAGAGGAAAAAAAAAATTATTTTTTTTTTTGTTCCTCGTTCGCGCGAAGCGCGAAAAAAATTTTTAGAAAGCAATACGCCGCTGGCACTTAGAAAAAAAATAGAAAGGCGCGCGCGCGCGCGTATAGAGAAAAATTGGAGCCAAAATCGCCAGCAGACTTAAAAAAATAATGTCTCTGACGCGACTGAGACTTCGGGAATGCTAACCGTTACTTACGCGGGCCGATCCCGGAGAGACGGAAAGCAATAGGCGGCTGGACTTAGCAAATGGGAAAGCAATACGCGGCCAGGACTTAGAAAATCTAAAAGCAATACGCGGCCAGGACTTAGAGAATCTAAAAGCAATACGCGGCCAGGACTTAGAGAATATTGACCGCAACACCGAACCGACTATGCGAAACGGAGTTTCGCCGATAATTTCTACAATTACGAGCCCGAACGTGGCAAAACGATATAGAAGTGCTACAAATACAGTACACTAACGATTCTAGGTGCTTTTTATATAGATTGCCGATAATCTTTTCACCGAACCGACTATGCCGGACGGAGTTTGACTCGTTCGGAGCGTCCACCGAACCGACTTTGCGAAACGGAGTATCGTCGATAATTTCTACAATTAGGGGTACAATCGTGCCAAAATGACATAAAAGTGTTACAAATACAGTATACTAACGATTCTAGGTGATTTTTATATAGGTTGTCGATCATCGTTTCACCGAACCGACTATGCACGATGGAGTTTGACCCGTTCGGAGCGCCCACCGAACCGACTATGCGAAACGGAGTATCGTCGATAATTTCTTCAATTAGGGGTACAATCGTGAAAAAATGACATAAAACTGTTACAAATACAGTATACTAACGATTCTAGGTCCAATTTATGTAGGTTGTCGATCATCGTCTCACCGAACCGACTATGCGCGATGTAGTTTGGCCCGTTCGGAGCGCTCACCGAACCGACTATGCGGAACGGAGTATCGTCGATAATTTCTTCAATTAGAGGTACAATCGTGAAAAAATGACATAAAAGTGTTACAAATACAGTATACTAACGATTCTAGGTCCAATTTATGTAGGTTGTCGATCATCGTTTCACCGAACCGACTATGCGCGATGAAGTTTGGCCCGTTCGGAGCGTCCACCGAACCGACTATGCGAAACGGAGTATCGTCGATAATTTCTACAATTAGGGGTACAATCGTGCCAAAATGACATAAAAGTGTTACAAATACAGTATACTAACGATTCTAGGTCCAATATATGTAGGTTGTCGATCATCGTTTCACCGAACCGACTATGCCGGACGGAGTTTGACCCGTTCGGAGCGTCCACCGAACCGACTATGCGAAACGGAGTATCGTCGATAATTTCTACAATTAGGGGTACAATCGTGCCAAACTGACATAGAAGTGTTACAAATACAGTATACTAACGATTCTAGGTGCTTTTTATATAGGTTGTCGATCATCGTTTCACCGAACCGACTATGCCGGACGGAGTTTGACTCGTTCGGAGCGTCCACCGAACCGACTTTGCGAAACGGAGTATCGTCGATAATTTCTACAATTAGGGGTACAATCGTGCCAAAATGACATAAAAGTGTTACAAATACAGTATACTAACGATTCTAGGTGATTTTTATATAGGTTGTCGATCATCGTTTCACCGAACCGACTATGCACGATGGAGTTTGACCCGTTCGGAGCGCCCACCGAACCGACTATGCGAAACGGAGTATCGTCGATAATTTCTTCAATTAGGGGTACAATCGTGAAAAAATGACATAAAACTGTTACAAATACAGTATACTAACGATTCTAGGTCCAATTTATGTAGGTTGTCGATCATCGTTTCACCGAACCGACTATGCGCGATGTAGTTTGGCCCGTTCGGAGCGCTCACCGAACCGACTATGCGGAACGGAGTATCGTCGATAATTTCTTCAATTAGAGGTACAATCGTGAAAAAATGACATAAAAGTGTTACAAATACAGTATACTAACGATTCTAGGTCCAATTTATGTAGGTTGTCGATCATCGTTTCACCGAACCGACTATGCGCGATGAAGTTTGGCCCGTTCGGAGCGTCCACCGAACCGACTATGCGAAACGGAGTATCGTCGATAATTTCTACAATTAGGGGTACAATCGTGCCAAAATGACATAAAAGTGTTACAAATACAGTATACTAACGATTCTAGGTCCAATATATGTAGGTTGTCGATCATCGTTTCACCGAACCGACTATGCCGGACGGAGTTTGACCCGTTCGGAGCGTCCACCGAACCGACTATGCGAAACGGAGTATCGTCGATAATTTCTACAATTAGGGGTACAATCGTGCCAAACTGACATAGAAGTGTTACAAATACAGTATACTAACGATTCTAGGTGCTTTTTATATAGGTTGTCGATCATCGTTTCACCGAACCGACTATGCCGGACGGAGTTTGACTCGTTCGGAGCGTCCACCGAACCGACTTTGCGAAACGGAGTATCGTCGATAATTTCTACAATTAGGGGTACAATCGTGCCAAAATGACATAAAAGTGTTACAAATACAGTATACTAACGATTCTAGGTCCAATATATGTAGGTTGTCGATCATCGTTTCACCGAACCGACTATGCGAAACGGAGCATCGTCGATAATTTCTACAATTACGGGTACAAACGTGCCGAAACGACATAGGAGTGTTAAAAATACAGTATACTAACGATTCTAGGTACTTTTCATATAGGTTGTCGATCATCGTTTCACCGAACCGACTATGCGCGATGAAGTTTGGCCCGTTCGGAGCGCCCACAGAACCGACTATGCGGAACGGAGTATCGTCGATAATTTCTTCAATTAGGGGTACAATCGTGAAAAAATGACATAGAAGTGTTACAAATACAATACACTAACGATTCTAGGTGCCATTTATGTAGGTTGTCGATCATCGTTTCACCGAACCGACTGTGCGCGATGGAGTTTGGCCCGTTCGGAGCGCCCACCGAACCGACTATGCGGAACGGAGTATCGTCGATAATTTCTTCAATTAGGGGTACAAACGTGCTAAAACGACATAGAAGTGTTACAAATACAGTACACTAACGATTCTAGGTGATTTTTATATAGGTTGTCGATCATCGTTTCACCGAACCGACTATGCACGATGGAGTTTGACCCGTTCGGAGCGCCCACCGAACCGACTATGCGAAACGGAGTATCGTCGATAATTTCTTCAATTAGGGGTACAATCGTGAAAAAATGACATAAAACTGTTACAAATACAGTATACTAACGATTCTAGGTCCAATTTATGTAGGTTGTCGATCATCGTTTCACCGAACCGACTATGCGCGATGTAGTTTGGCCCGTTCGGAGCGCTCACCGAACCGACTATGCGGAACGGAGTTTGACTCGTTCGGAGCGTCCACCGAACCGACTTTGCGAAACGGAGTATCGTCGATAATTTCTACAATTAGGGGTACAATCGTGCCAAAATGACATAAAAGTGTTACAAATACAGTATACTAACGATTCTAGGTGATTTTTATATAGGTTGTCGATCATCGTTTCACCGAACCGACTATGCACGATGGAGTTTGACCCGTTCGGAGCGCCCACCGAACCGACTATGCGAAACGGAGTATCGTCGATAATTTCTTCAATTAGGGGTACAATCGTGAAAAAATGACATAAAACTGTTACAAATACAGTATACTAACGATTCTAGGTCCAATTTATGTAGGTTGTCGATCATCGTTTCACCGAACCGACTATGCGCGATGTAGTTTGGCCCGTTCGGAGCGCTCACCGAACCGACTATGCGGAACGGAGTATCGTCGATAATTTCTTCAATTAGAGGTACAATCGTGAAAAAATGACATAAAAGTGTTACAAATACAGTATACTAACGATTCTAGGTCCAATTTATGTAGGTTGTCGATCATCGTTTCACCGAACCGACTATGCGCGATGAAGTTTGGCCCGTTCGGAGCGTCCACCGAACCGACTATGCGAAACGGAGTATCGTCGATAATTTCTACAATTAGGGGTACAATCGTGCCAAAATGACATAAAAGTGTTACAAATACAGTATACTAACGATTCTAGGTCCAATATATGTAGGTTGTCGATCATCGTTTCACCGAACCGACTATGCCGGACGGAGTTTGACCCGTTCGGAGCGTCCACCGAACCGACTATGCGAAACGGAGTATCGTCGATAATTTCTACAATTAGGGGTACAATCGTGCCAAACTGACATAGAAGTGTTACAAATACAGTATACTAACGATTCTAGGTGCTTTTTATATAGGTTGTCGATCATCGTTTCACCGAACCGACTATGCCGGACGGAGTTTGACTCGTTCGGAGCGTCCACCGAACCGACTTTGCGAAACGGAGTATCGTCGATAATTTCTACAATTAGGGGTACAATCGTGCCAAAATGACATAAAAGTGTTACAAATACAGTATACTAACGATTCTAGGTCCAATATATGTAGGTTGTCGATCATCGTTTCACCGAACCGACTATGCGAAACGGAGCATCGTCGATAATTTCTACAATTACGGGTACAAACGTGCCGAAACGACATAGGAGTGTTAAAAATACAGTATACTAACGATTCTAGGTACTTTTCATATAGGTTGTCGATCATCGTTTCACCGAACCGACTATGCGCGATGAAGTTTGGCCCGTTCGGAGCGCCCACCGAACCGACTATGCGGAACGGAGTATCGTCGATAATTTCTTCAATTAGGGGTACAATCGTGAAAAAATGACATAGAAGTGTTACAAATACAATACACTAACGATTCTAGGTGCCATTTATGTAGGTTGTCGATCATCGTTTCACCGAACCGACTGTGCGCGATGGAGTTTGGCCCGTTCGGAGCGCCCACCGAACCGACTATGCGGAACGGAGTATCGTCGATAATTTCTTCAATTAGGGGTACAAACGTGCTAAAACGACATAGAAGTGTTACAAATACAGTACACTAACGATTCTAGGTGATTTTTATATAGGTTGTCGATCATCGTTTCACCGAACCGACTATGCACGATGGAGTTTGACCCGTTCGGAGCGCCCACCGAACCGACTATGCGAAACGGAGTATCGTCGATAATTTCTTCAATTAGGGGTACAATCGTGAAAAAATGACATAAAACTGTTACAAATACAGTATACTAACGATTCTAGGTCCAATTTATGTAGGTTGTCGATCATCGTTTCACCGAACCGACTATGCGCGATGTAGTTTGGCCCGTTCGGAGCGCTCACCGAACCGACTATGCGGAACGGAGTTTGACTCGTTCGGAGCGTCCACCGAACCGACTTTGCGAAACGGAGTATCGTCGATAATTTCTACAATTAGGGGTACAATCGTGCCAAAATGACATAAAAGTGTTACAAATACAGTATACTAACGATTCTAGGTGATTTTTATATAGGTTGTCGATCATCGTTTCACCGAACCGACTATGCACGATGGAGTTTGACCCGTTCGGAGCGCCCACCGAACCGACTATGCGAAACGGAGTATCGTCGATAATTTCTTCAATTAGGGGTACAATCGTGAAAAAATGACATAAAACTGTTACAAATACAGTATACTAACGATTCTAGGTCCAATTTATGTAGGTTGTCGATCATCGTTTCACCGAACCGACTATGCGCGATGTAGTTTGGCCCGTTCGGAGCGCTCACCGAACCGACTATGCGGAACGGAGTATCGTCGATAATTTCTTCAATTAGAGGTACAATCGTGAAAAAATGACATAAAAGTGTTACAAATACAGTATACTAACGATTCTAGGTCCAATTTATGTAGGTTGTCGATCATCGTTTCACCGAACCGACTATGCGCGATGAAGTTTGGCCCGTTCGGAGCGTCCACCGAACCGACTATGCGAAACGGAGTATCGTCGATAATTTCTACAATTAGGGGTACAATCGTGCCAAAATGACATAAAAGTGTTACAAATACAGTATACTAACGATTCTAGGTCCAATATATGTAGGTTGTCGATCATCGTTTCACCGAACCGACTATGCCGGACGGAGTTTGACCCGTTCGGAGCGTCCACCGAACCGACTATGCGAAACGGAGTATCGTCGATAATTTCTACAATTAGGGGTACAATCGTGCCAAACTGACATAGAAGTGTTACAAATACAGTATACTAACGATTCTAGGTGCTTTTTATATAGGTTGTCGATCATCGTTTCACCGAACCGACTATGCCGGACGGAGTTTGACTCGTTCGGAGCGTCCACCGAACCGACTTTGCGAAACGGAGTATCGTCGATAATTTCTACAATTAGGGGTACAATCGTGCCAAAATGACATAAAAGTGTTACAAATACAGTATACTAACGATTCTAGGTCCAATATATGTAGGTTGTCGATCATCGTTTCACCGAACCGACTATGCGAAACGGAGCATCGTCGATAATTTCTACAATTACGGGTACAAACGTGCCGAAACGACATAGGAGTGTTAAAAATACAGTATACTAACGATTCTAGGTACTTTTCATATAGGTTGTCGATCATCGTTTCACCGAACCGACTATGCGCGATGAAGTTTGGCCCGTTCGGAGCGCCCACCGAACCGACTATGCGGAACGGAGTATCGTCGATAATTTCTTCAATTAGGGGTACAATCGTGAAAAAATGACATAGAAGTGTTACAAATACAATACACTAACGATTCTAGGTGCCATTTATGTAGGTTGTCGATCATCGTTTCACCGAACCGACTGTGCGCGATGGAGTTTGGCCCGTTCGGAGCGCCCACCGAACCGACTATGCGGAACGGAGTATCGTCGATAATTTCTTCAATTAGGGGTACAAACGTGCTAAAACGACATAGAAGTGTTACAAATACAGTACACTAACGATTCTAGGTGATTTTTATATAGGTTGTCGATCATCGTTTCACCGAACCGACTATGCACGATGGAGTTTGACCCGTTCGGAGCGCCCACCGAACCGACTATGCGAAACGGAGTATCGTCGATAATTTCTTCAATTAGGGGTACAATCGTGAAAAAATGACATAAAACTGTTACAAATACAGTATACTAACGATTCTAGGTCCAATTTATGTAGGTTGTCGATCATCGTTTCACCGAACCGACTATGCGCGATGTAGTTTGGCCCGTTCGGAGCGCTCACCGAACCGACTATGCGGAACGGAGTATCGTCGATAATTTCTTCAATTAGAGGTACAATCGTGAAAAAATGACATAAAAGTGTTACAAATACAGTATACTAACGATTCTAGGTCCAATTTATGTAGGTTGTCGATCATCGTTTCACCGAACCGACTATGCGCGATGGAGTTTGCCCCGTTCGGAGCGCCCACCGAACCGACTATACGGAACGGAGTATCGTCGATAATTTCTACAATTAGGGGTACAAACGTGCCGGAACGACATAAAAGTGTTATGAATACAGTACACTAACGATTCTAGGTGTTTTTTATATAGGTTGTCGGTCGTCGGTTCGCCGAACCGACTATGCGGAACGAAAAATTTTCAATAATTTTGTTATTTTTGAATCCGAACGTGCCAAAGTGGTATGAATATTCTAGTAATACGTTATTCTATACGTTTTAATGGTTTTTTATATAGGTTGTCAGTCATCGATTCACCGAACCGACTATGCGGAACGAAAAATTTTCAATAATTTTGTTATTTTTGAATCCGAACGTGCCAAAGTGGTATGAATATTCTAGTAATACGTTATTCTATACGTTTTAATGGTTTTTTATATAGGTTATCAGTGATCGATTCACCGAACCGACTATGCCGGAGGAACTTTGGCATGTTCGGACTGGGCACCGAACCGACTATGCGGAACGAAAAATTTTCAATAATTTTGTTATTTATGAATCCGAACGTGCCAAAGTGGTATAAATGTTCTAGTAATACGTTATTCTATACGTTTTAATAGTTTTTTATACAGGTTATCAGTCATCGATTCACCGAACCGACTATGCGGAACGAAAAATTTTCAATAATTTTGTTATTTATGAATCCGAACGTGCCAAAGTGGTATAAATATTCTAGTAATACGTTATTCTATACGTTTTAATGGTTTTTTGTATGGGTTATCAGTGATCGATTCACCGAACCGACTATGCCGGAGGAACTTTGGCATGATCGGACTGGGCACCGAACCGACTATGCGGAACGAAAAATTTTCAATAATTTTGTTAATTATGAATCCGAACGTGCCAAAGTGGTATAAATGTTCTAGTAATACGTTATTCTATACGTTTTAATGGTTTTTTATATAGGTTATCAGTCATCGATTCACCGAACCGACTATGCGGAACGAAAAATTTTCAATAATTTTGTTAATTATGAATCCGAACGTGCCAAAATGGTATAAATGTTCTAGTAATACGTTATTCTATACGTTTTAATGGTTTTTTATATAGGTTGTCAGTCATCGATTCACCGAACCGACTATGCCGGAGGAACTTTGGCATGTTCGGACTGGGCGCCGAACCGACTATGCGGAATGAATTTTCCTTATTTCTTTGAAATATTAGAAATATTTTCTCAATTTTTATATGTTATAACGATGTATTTTGTTGTTTGCTGCTCGTTTAGTACATTAGCGATTCGTTTGTGTATTGATTTTGGCGAAAAAAAAATAAAAAAATTTTTTTCGACTAATTTTATCATTAAATTTCGTAAAATAATTGTTAAAACATCGTCCGTATACTTTTTAGCGTGTTTCACAACTTTTTGTAAAATCGATTTTTTCACGCTAAGTTTTACCGCACTTTCGAAATGGCACGATCGGTTCGCGGGTTGGCGCGGTAAGCGCTCGCGCGTAACGGCCGGCGTCGCCGACGATCCGGCCGGCCGTTCGGTACCTGTAAGGAGACGTTCGGTCCGAACGTGCCAGGCGGAACGGAGTCGGGCGCGTGGCTATTCTATGACCTCGGTTGAGAACTAGTCCACCGCTCCTCGTGCGTAACTTCTTGTTACCTCGACTGTTCGTGTTCTCGGCATCGTTTCAGGATTTTCTCCACACTGCATTGTCGCGTGTCGGCGTCTAAGACCAAATGGCACTTATGCGACAAACCTTTAACATGAGGCTGGTGACTCGTGTGCACTTCGGTGTGTGCGTTGTACTTCAAGAAAAGACGCAGGCTATAAACCATGTTGCCGTTATGAAAGGCAACAGAAATGGTTAAATATAAAAATGAACCAGAAAGTGGTGTTGAACGAACTTGTTCGTTACAACGCTTTCAAACGAGAGGCTAAAAAATTATGAAGCGGAATATTTATTCCGAAATACACAAATTACATTACGTCCCTTAATGTTTTGTGCGTCTCGAACGCCTAAATATTTTCTCGATACGCGAGAAAAACTTCTTCCTTGCGGAGAGTTTTTCGGTACGGTGAAGAACTATGTTAAATAATTCTTCACTATACGTACAGCGCAGAGATATTAAAACGAAATAATATGTAACTATGACTCACAAAAAACGGTTTCTGAAATGGAAACTTCTTCCAAAGCGAAGAGTTTTCGGTACGGGTGATTTCTCCGATATTTTATATCGAGTTTTCGCTTATACGTACAAAATAATATATTATTATGTATACTGTAACTATGACTCGAAATTTTGAGAAAGAGAAAATGGAAATGGGTGGATTTGTAAGAATCGATTGTGCCCAGCGCGAGCTAAACTTCTCTGTATACGTGCTTGCTCCGATTCGATTTTTTTCGAACAGCATGTCCGTTGTACGCGCTATCACGGTACGTTCAGCACGCCACTGTACGCGCTAACCTTTATCGGCTGTTTCTTAAATAAAATACCAATGAGAGAGAGAAAGGGAGAAGAGAAGAGAGAGTTTGGAGGAACAAAAATTTAATATGACTGAAACACATGAGAACCAAATGAAAGGGAACGTTTAAGCTGAGAGATATTATTGGTTCATTGTAAAAAATGGTATTTATGATAAAGGCAAAAGAACACCGATATTGTGGAGGTTAAATACGAGCGTGTGTGGTT
>CAUYWW010000254.1:2500-10000 GCA_963576845.1 Megachile leachella | reverse complement strand
GCGCCTCAGGGCGTTGTTTCATCGGCGGTTTTGTAGTTTTATACGGCCCTTTACCCGTCCATGGACGTTATCGTGTCGTCTTAATCAAACCGTTGCATCGGCGTCGTTCGCTCGGGTAAATCGATGAACAGAGCGACGATGAGACGACGTCCGAATACCGATACTCGATCTTGCGCTTGGATTGGAGTTAGTATTCTATGGACAATCGAACGAATTTATAAACCAGGTTAAATCACGTACCATACTGGTTTTCAGACGCTGAGTTGAATTTGAACAAAAATTTTTATACGATTACCCTGAACGGTGGATCACTTGGCTCGTGGGTCGATGAAGAACGCAGCTAATTGCGCGTCAACGTGTGAACTGCAGGACACATGAACATCGACATTTCGAACGCACATTGCGGTCCACGGATACAATTCCTGGACCACGCCTGGCTGAGGGTCGTTTATATAACTAAAGACTGCTTGCGTTTGCCTTTAGCAGCAAAAAGTTTTCTCTTCATTTTTTTTTTCGTTCCCGCCGTCGTTCGACTAGATAAATATTAAAACTGTTAAACGCCGAAAAGTCGAACGTTTCGGAGCGGGATCGATGGTCGAACGCGAGAGAGAGAACAACTTGCGAAATTGGCGGAAACGTACGAGCGATGGTTGGACATTTCGTCGGCGTTTGACGCGGAGAATGTTAAATAGAACGTTCGTGTCGCCCTCTCTTTGCTAGTGTTCAATTTTTCGCACAGGCGACGGAAGAACATTTTCGTATATCTCGCAGTTCCTCGTTTTAGGATCTTCTCGGCGGAATGCGCTTATCTCGGCTTGCGTGAGTCGTGGTTTCTAGTTAAACCCCTAAAAGAGACCGTACACGACCGCCCGTGGAAGAGCGCTCCCGAGTCGAAACACCTAACTACAGACGGACATTTAGACGAGAGAGAAAAAGATTCTTCGCCCTGTGAGAGAATTGTTAGACACAAATTTTGAAGGAAGCAAGGTGAGAGAGAGTGTTTACGGCGTTTCTCCGCGCTCCCGACGTTGTCTGAAATGATTGTCGAATTTTTTTTTCGACGGTGCGAAAGTTTATACAACGAGGAGAAATGTTAAAAATAAATGTGCGACGGAAGCTCTCTCTGGTTAAACTGGTTAAATTATTACGAGATCGTAGCTTCGCCACGTTTTTTTTAACGTGCTCAAGCGCAGATCGCTTCGTTGTCGTTGATTAGAAGCGGAAGACCGCGCGATCCCAATACGGGTTCCGGTCGTCCAGTCCTCGAAGTGCATACATATGCCGGACGGACGTTTAAAACCCCGGACCTATCGAACGATAAACGCTTATTTGGTGATCGTCTTGCGAGAGTCCCGCTTCATTGTTGTTCGTGTGTTAAATTTCTTTTATCGAACAACGGTCGAACGCAAATGAACAACGACCGAAGATATATCGATCTCGAAACGCTTTTATTTCTCCTTTTGTGCGCCCTCGTGGTTTCATCGAACGATATTATACACGACGAAGGTGTACCACGCACGTTAAAAATGGGATTTTTTTTTCCTTTAACCCTTTCTCTGGACCATGATATGTCACCGATTGTTTACATGGCTGTCTTTGGCATTCTTCGCCCTTTTCTGGGATTTTGCGTCGGAACGCGACAGCAAAAGAAAGAAAAACGTATCGGACGATGCGTCTTTACGGTTTATCGACCGTCGAGAGTGTATATTCGAACGTAAATATATAAACGGTATATGTATCCTTTAGGGGACAAAAAAAACGTGAAACGATCGTGTGCGAGAGCGCGCGCGCCGAGGGTAAGAAGAAAAGGCCTGACCTTTATCTCCTCGGTTGTCGTAGTCTCTCCTCGTCGTTTGTTTTTAACGCGCCCTGGATAGTTAAAGATATATCCGATTTATATATTATATATACTCCGACGCGAGTCGAGGGAACAACCGGACGTTGTCGTCGTCGTTTTTTTTTTCTTGTCGTTGTACCGCCTGCCCGAACAAGAAAATGCGGCGTTTTTTTAAGTGCCTTTTTTCTTTTGTCCAACAAAAGAGAGAGAAGACACCGAGCTTTCATTTTGGCTCGTCCGTACTTTCGAGTAGTCGACGATCGTAATTGGTCCGAAAAGAGAAAAAAAGTTGGTTATCGAACGATACAAGGAAAATATCGAACGACCATAATCCCTGTGCGTTGGTATTTAATTATACCTTTCGTATTACGTGTCGAAACCGAAAAGAGAAGCGTTTACAACGTTTTGTATAACTTTGAAAAGAAATGATGAAATTTCGACGACCTCAGAGCAGGTGAGATTACCCGCTGAATTTAAGCATATTAATAAGCGGAGGAAAAGAAACTAACAAGGATTTCCTTAGTAGCGGCGAGCGAACAGGAATGAGCCCAGCACTGAATCCCGCGGTTAACGCCGCTGGGAAATGTAGTGTTCAGGAGGATTCGTTTATCCCGAGACATCGAATCGCGTCCAAGTCCATCTTGAATGGGGCCATTTACCCATAGAGGGTGCCAGGCCCGTAGCGACCGGTACGCGTCTCGGGTGGATCTCTCCTTAGAGTCGGGTTGCTTGAGAGTGCAGCCCTAAGTGGGTGGTAAACTCCATCTAAGGCTAAATATGACCACGAGACCGATAGCGAACAAGTACCGTGAGGGAAAGTTGAAAAGAACTTTGAAGAGAGAGTTCAAGAGTACGTGAAACCGTTCAGGGGTAAACCCGAGAAACCCAAAAGATCGAATGGGGAGATTCATCGTCAACGAAGCTGGCTCCCGTGTTGGTGCGATAGTGCCCCGGATGGTCCCGTTACGGCGGGTTTCCCATCAGCGTGGGCACACCACCCGCGGCGAATGTTCCGGCTATGTAGTCGTGCACTTCTCCCCTAGTAGAACGTCGCGACCCGTTGCGTGTCGGTCTAAGGCCCGAGGCGATGACTGTCCGTCGCTTTTAGCGTACGATGACAGCCCCTTGGATGCCCGGCCGACTGCACGACGGTACTCAGACGGTATAGGGCCGCAAAATTCTCGAACGCATTGCGTCCAGGACCGCCGCAAGCTCGTTCCAGTCTAGATGCCGGATGTACGGACTTAGCGCCGTAACCGGGCCTGGCGGGCTGTTGGCAGGCGGAGTCCTTGGACTGGCCAAACTTTGAAATACCGGTCGGCGACGCTATTGCTTTGGGTACTCTCGGGACCCGTCTTGAAACACGGACCAAGGAGTCTAACATGTACGCGAGTCATTGGGATTCAATAAACCTAAAGGCGAAATGAAAGTGAAAGTCGTCCGTGAAGTCGACTAAGGGAGGATGGGCCTCGTTACGATTAGGCCTCGCACTCCCGGGGCGTCTCGTTCTCACTGCGAGAAGAGGCGCACCTAGAGCGTACACGTTGGGACCCGAAAGATGGTGAACTATGCCTGGTCAGGACGAAGTCAGGGGAAACCCTGATGGAGGTCCGTAGCGATTCTGACGTGCAAATCGATCGTCGGAACTGGGTATAGGGGCGAAAGACTAATCGAACCATCTAGTAGCTGGTTCCCTCCGAAGTTTCCCTCAGGATAGCTGGCACTCGACTCGAACGCATTACGAGTCTCATCTGGTAAAGCGAATGATTAGAGGCCTTGGGGCCGAAACGACCTCAACCTATTCTCAAACTTTAAATGGGTGAGATCTCTGGCTTGCTTGAAACGTCATGAAGCCACGAGATATAAAATTGATAAAATTTTATCTTGGATCAGAGTGCCAAGTGGGCCAATTTTGGTAAGCAGAACTGGCGCTGTGGGATGAACCAAACGCAGAGTTAAGGCGCCTAAGTCGACGCTTATGGGATACCATGAAAGGCGTTGGTTGCTTAAGACAGCAGGACGGTGGCCATGGAAGTCGGAATCCGCTAAGGAGTGTGTAACAACTCACCTGCCGAAGCAACTAGCCCTGAAAATGGATGGCGCTGAAGCGTCGCGCCTATACTCCGCCGTCAACGGCAAGTGCGCAGGAGCGGGATTTATTTTCCGCTCTCCATGAAGCCTTGACGAGTAGGAGGGTCGCGGCGGTGTGCGCAGAAGGGTCTGGGCGTGAGCCTGCCTGGAGCCGCCGTCGGTGCAGATCTTGGTGGTAGTAGCAAATACTCCAGCGAGGCCCTGGAGGACTGACGTGGAGAAGGGTTTCGTGTGAACAGCCGTTGCACACGAGTCAGTCGATCCTAAGCCCTAAGAGAAATCTAATGTTGATGAGGTGTCCTAAAATTCACGCTCTCGAACGCAAATGAAAAACATACGTACGCTCGCACGCACGTACGCGCGCAAAAGGCAAAAATGTTAAACGAGGAAAAAAATTGCAGTTAAATCAAACAATTTACGTCGCCGTTGTTTCGTGTTTGTGTCCTAATCCAACCGCTCGAACATGATCATTTTTATTGATAAATTGACAAAAACTTCGAACGCCGAAAAAAAATGATGGCGGTTCGGATCGATGGATACTTCACGTTCTTCGTGATGCGATGTTGTCGAACGCCTGAAAGCGATTTCTTTTCCTATTTTTGCTTGGTTAAATCTATACACTGTCGAACGCAAGTCGTGTCGTCGTTGCGTCGCAGATGCGTCGTTGTTTATATAATTTTGCGTGATTTGGGAAGAAACACACCCATCGGGCGAAAGGGAATCCGGTTCCTATTCCGGAACCCGGCAGCGGAACCGCATACCAATCGGGCCCTCGTAAGAGTGTTCGTCGGGGTAACCCAAAATGACCTGGAGACGCCGTCGGGAGATCTGGGAAGAGTTTTCTTTTCTGTATAAGCGTTCGAGTTCCCTGGAAACCTCTAGCAGGGAGATAGGGTTTGGAACGCGAAGAGCACCGCAGTTGCGGCGGTGTCTGGATCTTCCCCTCGGACCTTGAAAATCCAGGAGAGGGCCACGTGGAGGTATCGCGCCGGTTCGTACCCATATCCGCAGCAGGTCTCCAAGGTGAAGAGCCTCTAGTCGATAGATTAATGTAGGTAAGGGAAGTCGGCAAATTGGATCCGTAACTTCGGAATAAGGATTGGCTCTGAGGAGCGGGGCGTGTCGGGCTTGGTCGGGAAGTTGGCCAGGCTGACGTGCCGGGCCTGGGCGAGGTGAACGGTTGGCGACTTCGTGTCGCGTCCCGGAATCCGAGCTCGGTCCCGTGCCTTGGCCGCCAACGGATCTTCCTTGCTGCGAGGCTTCTTGTGACGGCTTCGGCCGTCCTTTTCGTCTCTTCGGCCGCCATTCAACGCTTAGCTCAGAACTGGCACGGACTAGGGGAATCCGACTGTCTAATTAAAACAAAGCATTGCGATGGCCCTCAAGGGTGATGACGCAATGTGATTTCTGCCCAGTGCTCTGAATGTCAACGTGAAGAAATTCAATTAAGCGCGGGTAAACGGCGGGAGTAACTATGACTCTCTTAAGGGGCCTGAACGCCTTTAGGGCTCCTTCTGGGAGTCTGGTTTAGTAAGCAGCCACCTCTGCGTTGGTTCCCGCCATGAGTATCCCCTGTCGCTTTAGGGCGACTTGGGAGAAACTAAGAGCTGCCTCTGCGCCTTATCGGTCCTGGGGGTTGCCAGCCCCCTCGATTGTGATTCCATTGGCACGAGTATGACACGCCCCGCCTCAGATGCAGATAACCCCCAAGCCGGAGAGCCCTCAGGCTCTACCGGTCCAATGTTGACGACTCGCACTGAGGCGGCGTGTCCGGGTGAGGCTTATGCCTGCCGAAACCCAGGCTGTGGTCGGTATTTTAAAACTGCAATAGGTCGAGGGGTCCACGAACAACGGGCCCACAAAAATTGGCACGATGATAGGCTTATCGATAAGATCGATAACAAAAGAGCACCGTGGAGTGCTGAAGAGCTGGCGCTGTTGGCTAGACAGGAAGCCCAGCTAGTCCTTAAAGGCACAAAGAACATCAACCAAGCGTTACAGCCCCTATTCCAAAATAGGACACTTGAGTCTATAAAGGGCCAAAGAAAGAGCCAAAAGCATAAAGACAGAGTCCTCCTCCTTTTGGAGGAACTGACGGCAGATTGTGCAGCTGCTGACACTTCACCACCAAGCGAAATAGCACAAACTGGCGGACTAGTTCCAGCCGTCAAGGAATTGTTCGGGATGCTCGAGCCCTTGAACGGCGCCATGTTTGATGCTGAGAAATTGTCTGAGATATGTGAGAATGTTGACTTGTGGTCGGAAAGCAGGATCTCTGAAGAGCTGGAGATCTATCTCTTGAAGGTTTTCCCCCCCACCACCAGAAAGGGGAAAAAAGTTTCTAGAAAGGGGTCAAAGATATTAATTACCAAGCGAAAAGCCAGGCGCATTGAATATGCAAAGACACAGCAAGCCTGGAAAAAGAACCCGTGCAAATGCCTTAAAACCATCCTGCAAGGCAAAGCAGAAGTCAATCCACCTGACAAACAAACGATGGTTCAATTCTGGCACACGGTTATGACGAAGGGTGCCAGTGCAGCCCCTGACATGGAAACAAAGCGGCCGGTAGTGCCCGAGTTGTGGGACCCTATAGTCCCAAAAGAAATCGAGACGTCCTTCCCAGAGGCGAACACCAGCCCTGGGCCAGATGGGCTCTCAGCCCGGCAGTTTAAGGCAATACCCATACATATTACCACACGAATATTAAATCTACTATTGGTATGCGGTAAAATGCCTCGGCACCTCCTCAGGGCGAAAACGACCCTTATACCTAAAAAGGATGGTGCGTCGTTGCCGGAGGATTATAGGCCAATTACGGTTCAGTCTGTAATAACGAGGACACTCCACAAGGTCCTAGCCAGAAGGCTGATCAAGAGAGTCGCATTAGATAAGCGACAAAGAGCTTTCCTTCCCACGGATGGTTGCGCTCAAAACATATTTAACCTAGACATGATACTGCGATACCATCGGCAGAATTTCAAGCCGCTATTTATGGCATCCATAGATATTGCTAAAGCATTCGACTCAGTGTCTCATAACACCATCCGAGACACACTTACCATCATGGGCCTGCCCACCCCAATGGTCGAATACATTATGGATACATATGATCGCAGCTGTACCTACCTCTCGAGTGACGGTTGGGAATCGGAGGAGATACACCCTACATGCGGAGTCAAACAAGGTGATCCCTTGTCTCCGATCATATTTAATATGATAATCGAAAGACTCCTTCAGCGTCTACCAGCTGAAATAGGGGTAGAAGTGGACAATGCCCACTTTAATGCCATCATGTTTGCTGATGACATGATTTTCTTGGCCACTACAGCAAATGGCTTGCAAATCATGCTTGATACGGCATCCGAATTCCTAGCCCGGTGTGGACTATTTATTAACACCAACAAGTCCTTCACCGTGGCGATCAGAAATGTCCCGCACTTGAAGAAGTCAGTGGTGGACGGGAGGACTCAATTTACATGTCGTGGCTTGAGGCTGCCTTCGCTCAAAAGGGAGAGCGAATGGAGATACCTGGGAGTCCCATTTACACCTGAGGGACGAACAGTATCCAAGCC